>JAUMHO010009283.1:0-11730 GCA_032360965.1 Ulva armoricana | reverse complement strand
TGTGCCGCCCATGCACACAACCTCATACCGTGTCCTGCACTTGCGCGAACCTTCGACAAGTCTCTAGGCAGTAAGCGAAGGAAAGCCGGGCAAAAGAAAACGCAGGCTGATCAGGGTAATCCACCTAAGGGGGGAGAATCCTTTTGAAGTACGTAAGGCCATTCCGTACTTGCGTTATCATAGAGAAGTATGTGATGAGTCATTTGCTGATCTTGTGCTGCAAATGAAACCGGTGTCAAGATGGTGGCATACCACGTCAGGATGCGCTCCGTCATTTGGAAGAGAGGGGGGTGTTTGTGTATTTTATGGGACCAGGACCAGGGGCTAGTATGGTAAGAGCTTTTCTGAGGAATCAAGCAAAGAGTAAGGTAAAGGCGTTTAGGCACCATGTTGTACCGACTGCGTTTATCGAGCAACATGCTGAGTGATTGCTGATTGCCGCGACAGGTGCTGAACATCTCGAGCCTCAACCAGAATTCGCTGAGTATGAATTGGGGTCTTTGCATGTGGCAGATCGTGACCTCTCTGAGGTCGCACCGTACGCAGACCCTGCATTCATGAATGAGTTGCGTGACATCAGCAACTACGATCAGATCCGGGCTGCACCGCCCGACCCAGCTGGGGCTGCTGTGGCAGTCCGAGGTACTCATGTTCCCCGAAACTGTGGGGAGCATCCAGACCTGGGGAAGATGAACAACGTGCCGGGCACGGAGCTGCATCGCATGCGTAGGCCAGAGAGTGACATCCCTGAGGGGACTCCGCTCTCGCATATGGCCTACTCTGCTATGCTCATCGCCCGACACGCCAACAGAGGGACTCCTGAGGTGGCGTTCAACGTTCGGGCAGCATCTAACTAGCAGGCTCGGCGACTGTCCGAGCCTGACCTGCGCCCTTAGGAACAAGTTCCACCACAGTCACCAATCTCCGACCTCGACTCGCCAAATGCTGTTGTGCACGGTGCAACACTCATGTATGAGCCCCCGTCCGCCCATCGGGACAGGGCTTGCACTGAGTTGGGTGCAGCAAGCATATTCCCGCTTGTCGCTGAGCATGAGTTGATGCCGCCTGAGGTCGTGCACACACCCACGTCATCATCCCGATCTGACTGTCCCGAAAAACGTAACCTGCAGTCAAACGAGGGTGTCCCACTTCCTCAGTCTGCCGCTACGGGAGTTGCTGGCCCACTGCGAGGGTTGATGGGTGCTGCGGACTCTGGAATCCCAGAGGGGATAGCTGATCTCATGGGGCAGCAGGGGACGGGACTAGAGGTCGTGTCTGGCTCAGGGAGAGCCGAGGCGGACCCTGCAGAAGTTGGCCGGTTTTTAAGACCGCCTGATGAGGTACGGGCTCCAGCCGCGCCACTGCGAAAAAACCCTTTGATTCGTAAATGCTTAGTACCTGTGGTCGCTGCTGTGGACTTCGCTGGTGGGGAAACTGCGGCTGACCTAGCCGCATTACATTTGAATGAGACCCCTAGACAGGATGCATGTGAGCAAGGGATGTCCACAGTAGAACGTGTTGTTGACTGGTCTGAAGATGTATCGGCTGAGGCTGATTGTGTGACGTCTGATGCAGAAAAGACAGCGCCGACACAGGTGACACCTGTCGGTGGCAAGACTGCCAGGCGTATTGAGTCGCGCCGCGTAGCTGCTGCGAGGAAGAGAGCTGCTTCCTTTAGTGATGAGCCAACACTGACCCAAGCCATGAAGTGTATTCATAGAGAACGCTGGTTAGAAGCAATGCTAGAGGAGTTGTCTTCACTAAGTGAGCATGGTGTATTTGAACTCTGCGAGGTCCCTGCGGGAGCTGTGCCAGTCACAGGAAAATGGGTCCCGGAGATGAAGCGAGGCGCTCCGGGTGAGATTAAACGTTTCAAAGCGAGGTATGTTGCGAGGGTTTACTCAAATTTATGGGATAGATTTCTTTGACACGTGGGCACCTGCGGGAGGCTATGCAATACTGAGTTGTTTGCTGGCGATATGTGTGAAAGAAGGACTCAAGACTAGACATGTTGACGTTAAGTGTGCTTTTCTCAATGGTAAGCTAGAACAAGATGTTTTTGTAGAACAACCTGCTACCATGGGTGACGGCACAGGCCGTGTATGGAGGTTAAAGAAAGCATTGTATGGTCTGAAGCAAACTGCTCGCGAGTGGCACAAAGCTCTGGCTGAACTGTTGCATGATCTTGACTTTGTACGATCTAACCTGTGATCCTGCGCTGTATGTATGCAAGCATGGTAGATGTCTTGTCTTCCTGTGGGTTGACGATTTACTCATATTCACAACAAACAACCTGATGGAGCCACTAGTTAAGAAAATTCTGCACAAGTTCAAGGTCGTAGCATAGGAGAACTTGACTTTGAACTTGGAATGGAAGTAGTCCGTGATCGAAAGAATCCTACTGTAACCATAACCCATAGAAGAATGATCAGTGATCTTCTCGACAGACATAGCATGCAAGGATGTAGACACACACCCACACCAATATTAATGGTGCCAAAACAGAAACTGTTGAGTTTGAAGGAAGACCCCACTCAAGTTAAAGCAACTGTCTCAGAGCATAAGACTTTCATGTAAGCTGTAAGAGGAATCCAGTTCATAGCTGTAGTGACGCGGCCAGATTTGGCATTTGCAGCTCATTCCCGAGCCAGGCATATGGCTGGGAGTGCCAAGGGGCATTGGATAGATGCACAGCATGTTATGACATACTTGCAGAAGACAATGAAGTTTGGTTTACAATTTAAGGGCTCTGGGGAGAGCAGTGTAGAGAGGCTGGGAGAGGCTGTAGAGATGGATGAAATGGTTGTTGAATGGATAGGAACCGAGGAGATGTTGGGTGATGGATTGACAAAGGTGTTGGCAGATCCTGCACTGTCCGACATGAGGGACAAGCTACATCTAGCTGACATTGGTCCAGCACCAAAGCTACCTTCACCTTGTGGGGGAGTGTCGTAATAGGGCGACAGTGCCGGGCATGCATGCATGGCCGCGGTGCTGTATGCCACTACTGCATGCATGGAGGGTCACTGCAGATCTGCGTAAGCCATTACGCTTGATTGAGTGATCATCCTTGATTATTTGTATCTGTGGCATTAGGCCAATGAGTCTCTATCTGCAATTACTCTTTCGTCAACAAGTCTGGCATGTCATCTGTCTGACTGCACAAGACCTTGTCTCCTACCCCAAGAGGGTATGCTGCGCTGTCTCCCTGCGTATGTAATCTGTTCCAGATGCTTGCGGGCTGAACCCGCCTATGAGTTACAACACTCTGCCTGTCCGGTATATCCATATCCAGTCTGGCCTATGGGCCTCGAACGTGGTTTACAACATGGTCTCGGTGATGTAAATTGGAATGGATATTCGTGATAGGATGAGTCCTGGGAGATGTCTGCTGTTCGTGCTGTGCGCTCTGACGACACGATCGTACCGTTTCCAGTGAGCACAACAGTAGACGGATGCATTGAACCGCATAGACAGGGCTATGTTCCTTGTTTATGTCACATGCTATGGCATAAGGTTGCATCATGGGTCCCATGTTTTCCCTGTCCAGTAGCAAGGCTATGGCCACTGTTGCAGGATTTCAGACCCGAACGCCAACCCAGGACCTGATCAGAACGTCACTGAATCGTGAGGTGACGCTCCAGGCGGTCATCCGCTCAGACGGGCGATGAGGAGCCAGACTGCGGCAGCGAACGCTATGGCGAACGCAGGCACAGGCGCTGGTGTGCCAGCGCAAACGGCACCGTCTGTTATAGGTTTTGAGTCATTAGTCACTGCGACGTCGCGCTTGAATGCTAATGCCGGGACTAGCCTAGAGAAGGGCATCCAGCCCAAGTGGGATAGCAAAACTGGGCGCTTCAACGATTTCAAGCGCAAAGTTGATATCTGGGCTGCATCGCATGACATAGGACATCTGTTTGAGCGTCCCACGTATCCTTCTGACATGGTTAAGCATGATGCAGCAAGACGAATTATACTGCTTAGTCTGCCAAACCATGATCAGCAGTATGTTCTAGGAACAACGTATCTGCATGAGGCCTGGGAGATACTGTTAGTCAAATATATGCAGTCCATAGATACAGAGAAACATGACTTGTTCCAGCGGTTTGAGAAGTTGAGCCAGCATGGCAAATCCATGGAGCAGCACGTCAATGGCTGCATGACAGTGCGTCACCAATTGATGGCTTTAGGTGAGTCCATCAGTGATGGGCACTTCAGGACACGGCTGTTGGAGGTAGACCGGGAGTGTGCTCACCTGCGCGCTTCACTGGCCGACAAGCCCGTCCCAGAATCATCGCTAGTCTGACTGACCACTATCGCTACATTCAGTCCATCAACCAGCAGCAGAGGCGCCAGTTCCACGGGGGGGGACACCGCCAGCGCCATGGACCTCGCGGTCCAGGTGCACCCCCAGCTGCGGTCATAGCCGCAGTGAGTGGGGCTGCGGGGGGCGACAGGGAATGCTACGGGTGTGACAAGACCGGGCACATCCGCGAGAACTGCCCGGAGCTGCATGCTGAGGTCAGGAGCTATCTGAAGAAGCAGACCAGCAAGGGAGGCCGTGGCCGAGGCCGTGGCCGCGGCAGGGGGCGGGGGCCAGTGATCGTGGCAGTGGGTATGTCCCACTTGCAGCATATGGTAGACACAATCCCGGGTACTGACTCTGTGTTCCTACCCCATAATTGGATAGTTGATAGTGGGTCCGCTTTGAATGTTTGTTTAAATCCCGACATGTTCTGTGCTACGCCTGCTCCAGACATAGATGAATGCACGCCTGTGGGTAGTAGTCCTCTCGAGATCAGAGTTAAGGGAATAGTCCGTACATGTCTAGGGGAAATGGTAAACCACAATGGCATCAAACATCCCATAGATCTAGAACTAGAAGATGTGTAGTATGTGCCCGACTCTACTATTAACCTCATGTCTACCACGGCTCTCAGCCATCAACACATCTCGCTGTACACGGGCCCCAGGGGGAACGAGTTGTACATGCCAGGTTTCGCCACCCAGTCAAACTGCACTCGGGATGGTATCACGCAGCAGAGCGATTTCCATGGAAATCCTGTGCTAGTATTCCACCTTGGGCACGGGCGACCGGTGCTGCGCGTGTCTGGTGTAGACAGTGGTGGTGTGACATATGCATGGATGCGTGAGCAGGATGTGCTGCGCAATGATGCGCAATGGGGGCAGTTAGCACACATAGTACGACCTGACAATGCTCACTACACATCGCCAGAGTTCCTGGCACACATGCTGTTCAGTCATTGTGGTGACCATGCATTGTCTCTCATGGCAAGGGCCAAATCTCTGTTTGGTCTTGACCTAACGTCTGATGTGAAAGGGCAGAAAAAGCTCTGTCACGGGTGTCTGAAAGCAAGCTTTGTTCCACGCAACCAAGGGATGCACTTGGGCAAATTGGTTGAGGGAGTTATAAGGCCTGGTGAATCGCTGCATGCTGATATGACTGGTGAGATCAGGCCTATGGGCATTGGTCGAGCCCATTATATGATGGTTGTTGTGGATGAGATTTCAAAGTTCACATTGGTCTTTCCGCTGCGAAAGAAATCGCAAGCGGCACAGTTATTAGCTTTGCTAGTTCAGCGCATACAAGCCCAGATCAGACGTGAGGGGGAGGTGTTAGATTCTTGCATACGGACAAGGGGGATGAGTTTAAATCGCATTCACTCCAGCAGTTTTGTGATTGGAAGGGTATCATTTATACTTTCGCAGACACTGCGCAGCATGAGCCTAATGGTCTGGTAGAGCGCAAATTAGGTTTGCTAGGTGAGTCTGTGCGTGTAGGGTCCGCCAAAATCGTATAATCTCAGGTCTCCTACGTTGCCTACGTTGTACTAAATAAAAATCTTCGTTTTTGCCGTATAAACCACCGCAGGTCGTATAAGGTGCCTTATAATGGTATCTGGCGCCGTATAAGCGTATATGGCGCCGTATCAGCGTATACAGTGACCACACGGTCGTATATGGTGTCGTATACCAGCAGTGAAAACATTGTACAATGCAGTACATGAGCACAGCATGTGTGCAATATCTTACAGGCACGCCACTTGAAGCTTGACGCTTTCGCAAGATCGCGTGAATGGCCTCGGGAGTGTTCGAGCTGTTGTCCAGCAGCTGATTCTTCCTGATCTTGCGATACCCATCGGCATCTGCATCACTGAGGTATAAATGATTCGACTTCAGATATGCCGGTGACAACGCAGGAGCCTCGGTTGCACTGTCCGTGCCGCACGCAGGAGTCGACGTCCGGTCCGAGTAACGGTCGCGGTACGGGCCCGCCGGGTCTGCAGACGACGCCATAGCGCATGAACAAGATTAATAGAGATGCGGTTTTTGTCAAACGAGCGCTCATATACTGTTTAGGCAGTAGCACTGTACCGCTACACTGTCGCACTTTAGCCATCGTATGGTCGTATAAGCACACACCGTAGGAACGTATGAACTGCGGCCTTAAATACTACGAATTTGTTAAATACTACGTTATCGACGAGCTCATACATATACGACCTGGGCGGACCCTATGTGCGTGCTGCGATGACTGGGGCTGACCTGCCTGCACATCTGTGGCCAGAGGCGTACATGGCTATGTGCCATACGCCCAAGCTGACACCCAGTAGTGCATTAGAGAGAGAGGGAAAAAGGCGTCTGCATGCACAAAAGGAGTTTGAGGCCGGGCAAAAGAACCAGCAGGCCAAAGAGGGGAGCAAGGGTGCAGAACAGGGGGAGCCAGATGGGTTGAAGAAGAAGCGGGCTGAAGCCGATGATTTTGCTGTCCCTGACATGCTGGTTCGGGATATGATCGATATCCCTTAGCTGCTCTGTTATCGTGACACAACAGATGAGAAGTTCCAAGATCTGGTGAAGCAGCTTCAACCCTGGGGGGTACCTTGTCAGGCATACCCCAGGCGCGATCACATGCGTCACCTGGAGAGCAGGGCAGTAGATGGGTTCTACATGGGATTGGGATCAAGCACCAGCATGGTCAGGGTATTTATATGCAAAAAGGGGTATGCGATGATGCGGCAATATCGGCATGTGGTATTTCCACACGCGCTTGTGTAGAGTCATGCAATGTTGATGCATTTTGACCAGCGGAATGGAAGTCTTCTCGTTGCGAGTGGAGTTTATGACAGCAGCGATGAAGAACTTCCAGCGTCAGACTTGAAGATGATGCCGACGAACGGAGCAGACCAGCAGCCGCACTCTGACGAGCCCTTCATGGAGGAGCTCTAGGGTCTGGCTCTGTTCGACTCTGTTCGGGCGGCAACGCCTGATCCGGCCGGCACCGCAGTGGCAGACAGGGGTGAAAACGTCCCATGGGACCAGGGGGGAGCATCCTAGACTAGGGCACAGGCACAATAACTCGGCAAGCCGTTTGCCAGTCAACAGGTTTTACAGAGAGATGGAGCCAGCTCCACAGTCGCCTAGGGCACTTGACTTTGAGCCAGTGCTGATCACCAAGGACAGGAACATGTTGTAATCCAGGATCGTGGCCCATAGGCCAGACCGGACGTGGATATACCGGACAGGCAGGGATTACTGTACGGTCATACCTGACTGGGTCGGTCGGTATACTTCTGCCACGTACAGCAATTAGATGGAATGCCGTCTTAGTCAGGAAAGAGTAGTTACAGCATGTTGACCTTCGCTTATATCACTACACACTTCGGTCAATCATGTCTGCCGATCCTACCAGATCACTCACAAGATCTATCCGGATCTCCTCAGCGTCCCTGCGGCTGTATCACAACAGCCAGTGTTGTGTCCATGACATGCAAGCTGACTCAGCAGTCAATCCAGGTTGTGCACATGCTTGGCTATGGCCATGCATGGGGTGCATCCAGGGGTCGCTGACGGGGACGCTGAGGAGATCCGGGGAGATCTCAGTGATTGATCCGGTATGATCGTAGGCATTATTGACCGAAGTGTGTAGTGATATAAGCTGAGGTCGATATGCTATAATCACTCTTTCTGACTAAGACCTGCATTCAACCCAAAGTCTAACATCCGTACGTGGCAGAAGTATACCGACCGACCCAGTCAGGTATGACCATACGGTATCCCTGCCTGTCCGATATGTCCACGTCCGGTCTGGCCTATGGGCCACGATCCCGGATTATAACACTGGGCTGTATCACAACAGAACAGGTCAACGGAAGATGTGACACGCAGTGCCACAGGTCACATGCAGGAGTTGTTCGAAGGTGAGGCGTTTGGTGGTCAGTCCCTATGGGGGTCTGATGTGGCTAACACCAACCGCTACAGTGAGTTCGGGCATGCAGCAACAACACAAGTTGCGGTGCACGATCAGACGAGGCACCATCGGGACAAGACAGAAGTGGTGCGGACTCAAGCTGAATATGTACACGTGTTAGATGCCATTCCTGTCTTACCGTCTCAACAACCACCGCCGAGAAGAGCACGGTTTGTACCGACCACTCGGGTACTGCGGCATCGTGAGGAAGCCCCATCTCCCATTCCTGCCGCTATAGACTCAGCTAATCTACTGCGAGGTTCTGAGGATGTGTTAGCCTCTGCTATGGCGGAGGGGGTGGGACTCATGAGGCCGCAGGACACGAGGCTGGAGGGATTGGGGTCTGGCTCAGGGGGAGCAGCTGAGAGCTCAGCCCAATTCCAACACAGGCGAAGCGGGAAAAGCTCTGGATCCAGCACAAGAGGTATGCTTACCTTAAGGGTTGCAGCAGCACCGTTGCGCCGAAATCTTTTGATTCGCAAGCGCTTGGCACCTGCCGTAAATGTTGATGAGTGTGGTTGCTATGGCAATGCATGCAGTGGAGATGAGAACGAGCTCCCTTGACAGGAGGTGAATGCAGTAGGGGATCCCACTGCATCTTGCACTGAGTCTGCATCGGGTGTGTCAGCTATGGTTGATAGTGCGACATCCATTGCAGAAACGGCGCAGGATCGAAAGGTGAGTGGAGGTGGCAAGACTACCATGCGTGAATCTCGCCGCGTCCCGCCTCCAAGAAGAAGGCAACTAAGGTTAGAGATGAACCGACCCTGAGACAAGCTATGGCCTGCATCCACAGGCAACGCTGGCTAGAACCCATGCTGCACGAGTTGGCCTCACTAAGCTAGCACGGATTGTTTGAGCTCTGTGAGCTGCCTCGTGGCCGCAAGCCAGTGGCTGGGAAATGGGTATTGAAGATCAAGTGAGGCGCCCAGGGTGAGATCGAGTGTTTCAAAGCGAGATACGTAGCTAAGGGTGTTACCCAAGTGCATGGAGTTGACTTTTATGAGACATGGGCTCCGGTAGGGAGATATGCAACCTTGCGAGCACTGCTGTTGATCTGTGCAGTTGAGGATCTTGAGACAAAACACATAGATATCAAGTGTGCTTTCCTGAATGGCATACTGGAGGAGGAAGTGTATGTAGTTCAACCGGCTTCTCTGAATGATGGTTCTGGTCGTGTGTGGCGTTTGAAGAAAGCCTCATATGGATTGAAGCAGGCAGCCCGTGAGTGGCACAAGGTGCTAGCAAAATAGCTTTCAGAATTAGGTTTCAACAGATGTGCTAGTGACCCTGCAGTATACGTCAGTTCTGTCGGTTGGTGCATCATTTACCTATGGGTTGAAGATCTGCTTATTTTCAGTACAAAAGAACAAATGGGTCAACTGGTAGACAAGATCCTGTCTAAGTTTGATGGTCTTGACTTGAAGGAGTAGTTGAGTTATGTGGCTTGGCATCGAGACCACTAGGGATCGCAAGGCACGTACTATCACCATCTCGCATAAGAAGACGATCATAGACCTACTTGGCAGATGCTGCTGTTGTCTGATTCCATGACTTGGTCCACTCTGTGGGTTTGCCCTTGTACTCTTTTGTAACTACTTGGCAGATTTGATATGTCTGATTGCAAGCGTGCGCCTACTCCACTGGTACCCAAAGAAAAGATCATGAGTCTTTCGGAGGATCCATCACAGGAAAAGGCAACAGTCTCAGAACACAAGCAATTTATGCAAGCTGTAGGGAGTAACCAGTACATCGCTGTAGTGACGCGACCAGACTTGGCATTTGCCAGGCATATGGCAGGCAGTGCTAAGCGACACTGGTTGGCTGTTCAGCATGTTATGAGATACCTGCAGGGGAAAATAGATGTCTGGTTGTCATTCAACGGCTCAGGGGAAAAGAACACTGTGGTTGAAGTGTACTATGTGTTGTGATACAGCCCAGTGCTGTATGCATGACATGCAAGCTGACTCAGCAGTCAGTCCAGGTTGTACACATGTTAGGCCATGGCCATGCATGGGTGCATCCAGGGGTCGCTGACAGGGACGCTGAGGAGATCCGAAGGGATGTCGTGAGCGATCGGGTAGGATCGTAGGCATGATTGACCGAAGTGTGTGATGATATAAGCGAAGGTCAATATGCTGTAGTCACTCTTTCTGACTAAGACTGCATTCCACCCAAGTCTAACATCCGCACGTGGTAGAAGTATATCGACCGACCCAGTCAGGTATGACCGTGCGGTATCCTTGTGCCTGTCCGGTGTATCCACATCCAGTCTGGCCTATGGGCCACGATCCTGGTTTAGAACACTCTGATGCTGATTTCACAAATCGTTAGAGGTTGAGGAGTGTTTCTGGTCTGATGTTGAGGATGCATGGGAATTGTGTATTCTGGCGGTCGAAGAGACAAGACATCGTGGCCGGTGATACAACTGAGGCTGAGTTAATTGCTATGAGCAGTTCGGCTAACGAGCTAATGTGGGCCAAGCAGTTATTCACTCACTTAGGTCTCACAGCAGTGAAGCCTACACTCTGGGCGGATAATAAAAGTGCTAATTTGTTGGCTGCTAACCCAATTTCAAGTGATAGGTCTAAACATATCCGTGCGGCACTTGATGGTGAGAGAATTCGTAGAACTGGACGAAATGGTTGTGAAGCGGATTGAGACCAAGGACATGCTAGCTGATGGGTTCACCGAGGTATTGCCAAGCCCAAGACTGTTTGAATTGAGGGGCAATCTACAACTTAGGAAACCTAGTTAAGCTTGTGAGGGAGTGTTGTGATACAGCCCAGTGCTGTATGCATGACATGTAGGCTGACTCAGCACGTTAGTCCGTGGTGCAAACATGTTAGACTATGGCCATGCATGGGCTGCATCCAGGGGTCGCCGACGGGGACGCTGAGGAGATCCGGAGAGATCTCATGAGTGATCTGGTAGGATCTGCAGGCATGATTGACCATAGTGTGTGCTGATATAAGCAGTGGTCAATATGCTGTAACTACTCTTTCTGACTAAGATTGCATTCAGCCAACCGTTTAACAAATGTACGTGGTAGAAGTATACCGACCGACCTAGTCAGGTATGACCGTACAGTGTTTTGTGCCTGTCCAGTATATCCATATCCAGTCCGGCCTATGGGCCTCGATCCTGGTTTACAACATTGCGGGTGGTCTGCATGGTTACCTTCATGCGCCGGCGAGCGCCTAAATGTATCGGTGGAGGGCGCGCCGAGTCCACTGCATACACATCGTCCACGGCGTCTCAGGCACCAGATGCCCATGGACGCACGTCACTTCTGAGACATGCGGCAGCATTGAGTGGAGCAGTGATTTCACCCGTGCCTGGCTGCAGGGACACGGGCTATAGCTCTTGTATCCAGCCATCTCCGGGACGAAAACATGCTCTGCATTCAGGGAGATGCATGAACGATTCCCGGCTGCTGTGCCCGGGCCAGGCCCCCA
>JAUMHO010009272.1:0-10418 GCA_032360965.1 Ulva armoricana | reverse complement strand
CCCCCCCCCCCCCCCGCGGACGGCTGGCGGGTGGCTGGCTTTGTGGCCGATTGCCTTCCTGCCTTTCCGCTGCCGGCGAGTGCGTTGCACCCCGAGCCAAATCCGTGCTGGAATCGTCCGAAGCATGTTTAAATTTGGCAGGGATGCTTCTGTTCAGTGCACAGCTCATGACCAGGTGAACGAGGTGTTCCAATTTCATTCTTCCGTCAGTGTTATAGTGCCCTTTGTGGCTCAAACAGCTGGCAGTGTCTGGCAACGCTGCACATGGCCAACCCCCGAGGACCCCAGACAATGCCGATCTGAAGCTAAAGACTGGTTATCACTGTGCTACGTGTTGGTGTGTTACATGCCAGGCCGAGCTTCAGCCCAGCGGGGTGCGGCCGGCTTGCCTATGATGCGTCAATACAGATCGGACATGCCTGTGCACATGCCGCGATGCCTGTGTCGCCACCGCTCTGCCCGAGGGACCAGCCTTCGTCCCCGTCCCCTGCACGTGCAGGTGCAAGGGCCAATGACCGCTTGGGTGTGGCGTACCGCCCGATGTGGATTGATAGCTTCTGTTCATGTAGGCCCTGCACACTTTTCCGCGCGTAGCACTGCTGCCTCTGAAGCTTGGGATCCTGGAATCTGGTCAACCGCGTGCGAGCCCCCACGGTACATGTTGACCTCTCCGGTCCGGGTGGAATTTCAATCCGATCTCGATTAGGTCTGCGTGCCGCAAGTCATAGCTTGCCTGGTAGCATGCCATGGCCAGTGCATGTGCGGCCCGGGCGACGAACCAGCAGGCACATGCTTCCAGCACGCCCGCTGCAGTGCTGATCTAGCAAGGGCACTTTCACGCCATACCAGCAACTTCAAGTTCACCAGTGCAGAGACGCAACCGCTGTTAGCAGTACGCTGCTGACCGTAGTGCGAGTAGAGGCACAGGCTCTGCACAGAGGCATAGGCTCTGCAATTTTCTGGCCCTGAGTCACCGGGCTCCCGTTCTGGAGCAGCAGCAGAGGCGCACTGACAGCATCTCAGCTGGAGCGCCAAGCTGGAGCGCCAAGCTGGAGCGCCAAGCTGGCAGTGGCATGGGAAGACTTCCTTCACACATGCATGCCGGCCTCGTTCTCACACGTGCAAGGCCACATGCAGCAGCATCCGCAATGCGCACGTGCAGCAGTACTCGTGCGGAGTGACCACTGGCACGCATGCACTCCCGCTACCGGTGCAAGGTCTCAATAATTCGGTGGCACACGTGTACGCGAGGCAACTTGATTGTCAATCGGTTAGATCTGCCAGATTATCTGCGTTGTCACGTAGCTCCAGATGGCCGCTTTGTATTGGTCAGAGCGAAGAATGAGGTAAGTGTACGAGCTCCCCTAGGGGTGGGGACTGTCCCGGCGGCCGCATACTACTATACTACCTACGTAGTATACATTATACAGTAGTGTGCATATGCATGCGCTGCCAGGTACCTGCACCGCGATCTGCTTGAATGGCAGGGCGCCTTTCACCTTGGGAACCTTCTCATGCATATGGCCACACATGTGTGCACCCGGTCAACTCGACTCAGCACTTGCACAATTGAGCGTTGGACGTGCAAGCAGCTACAGGCAGCCGGCGAACGGTCACACATCCGCAGATGATGATGCCATCATCAACAGTGTGACACCACGGCTACAGAGCGGCCCCTGCAGAGCTGTTGCATGATGTTGAGCATCGCCTGCTGCTTGTACAGGTGGGTAGACCTGCCAGTATTGGTCGTGACATCAGCGGTTTACATGACGCTGGAGCTGGCAGGCATCCGCTGAACGGGCCGGCTCTCCTCGAAACGCTGGGGCGGCACATCTGTTAACTTGAAAGCGCACCAACCATCCGTGTGGCGACGCCCTGTCGCATCACCGTTCTGCACCGCTTTGATGAGAACCTCGCGATCAGCCTTTTATTTGTCAGACCCCACCCGCACAAATCCAAAGCGCAGTAGCTTCGTGTGATCCGTATGAGCACACACGTAGCACCTTACCTCATCCCGCTTGACGAGAGACGGTGGGTAGTGCACTCTCCGGCAGGCGTGGGGCAGCTGCCGAAAGGTACGTACAGGCTGCGGAGGTCCGGGAGAGCGCGAGCCGCCTCCACAACTTCTGTGACAAGAAGTGCGTGTCCTGGTCTGGCCCGCACATCGTCCATCATGCACGTCCAAGCTGGTGACCTGCCGAAGCTTCTGCAGCGACTCGCGGACCCAACCCCCGCATCCTAGGATCATGATGCGGGCGCTGCCAGTGGGTCCGGCAAGATGGTACCGCCAAGATGCCAGATTGAGACTTCAAGCCTCAAGTTGCTGCAGCCCGGTGAGGTTGCCAAGCGGAGCCAGACAGGCTCAACCCGGTCGACCCGGTTGATCAGGACACCGAGCCTCCGAGAGTCCAGCTCAAGGCTTCCAGATCTTCCAGAGCAGGCCGCAGGCAGCCTCAACTGCCATTAATACTGCTCCTTCATCACTCTGCTCCGTGCGAAGTACCGCCGGGATGCATACCCAGAGGCTGTGCAGCTGCTGCAGTGCAGCCACCGCATCCGCCAGGATGTGCGCGCGCTCCTGCGGGACCTGGGAGGTAAATTCCAGCGCCAGCTTCTGCAGTGTGGGGATGCTGCAGAGGTTGCGGAGGAACAGCCCGAAGGGCTCCGGATAGACCGTGTCCGAAGCAAAAGCGATCAAGGGCACTGCGGCTGCTGGTGGAGAGGAACGTCTACTGGGAACGGGCGGTCACAATGTGGGCCAACACCTCGACGGTAATGCGGGCGGGCCCCTGTCGCGTCGAGGTAGGCAGGATGTAGGGGCACGGTGTTTGCGAGGTCGAGGGTGCGGAGGCCGGCGCATTTCGCGAGGGCGGGCGCGAGAAGTCGCATGACTGCAGTGGTGATGTGGATCCCGCTGGGGTTGATGGTGGCAAGGCATGCAGGGATGGCAGCGCACAAGCGAGTGCGGAGGCATGGCGTCTGCGATGCCGATTGAGGGACAGCGCGGTGAGGGAGGGGAGGGCGGATGGGCGCGAAAGGGAGGGGGGGGCGAATGCAACGATCTACCGTACAAGAGAAAGCGCACGAAGCAATAACCTCTGTGCAAGCGAAATTGGCTATTTGCCCTGTTACGGGAATGGCAACTGGTTGATCGGCCTAGAAACCCGATGTTGATGCCGGTGCTAGGCACCTTCACGGTGCACGGTGTGCATCGATATCGATGGTTAGCACCCGAAGCCACGTTGCGCAAAGTTAACCGGTACGGGAGATCTCAATTTTGGTGATTTTAATTCCTGGTTGGTGCACAATAAACAGTTGGTCCACGCTAGCTGCCGGCAGCTAGCGGCTCTGACAGTTCTGACACCTCTGCGTGCGTACTAGGCCTTCGTGGTTTCTTCATGCATCGATTTGACCCTAAAGCGGCATGCATGGTTGCTGTGACGCAGCACCGACAAGGAGTGGAGTGACATGTTAGTCAACGCGGTGCTGCAAAAGGCTCTCCATGCCGGCGCTGTGACCGCGTAAAGGATACGATGTGCGAGGGAGCTGGCACTGACACGTTACAATGCATGCAGCGTCCACGCGGCAGCGGTAACTCGCCCATGCAATGCATCCAGTCGTTCAGTGGCTGAAACACTCCCAGGCATCAACCACGCATGTTGATCATCTACCCCTACCGACCCCGACAGCAATCGCATCTTCAGTGCAGGAGAGGGGAGTCCATGCATCATCATTGCTCCACGCTAGCTACACCATGCACCCGCCCCTGCGCTGTCTCTGCACGTATGAGCCACATGGGGCCATTGGCTAGAGAATACCTGCCCCCTGCAGCTCGGCACAGCACACACCGCACAGCACACGCGTCCAAGCACCCATCACAGATCACAAACCGGACTGCACTCGATGTGCTCAACAGGATGTGCAGCATACTCAGCACAGCACACTCAGCACAGAGTACCTAGCACGGAGCACACAGCGCAGCACATTCTCCCATGCACACGCCCGTCCATGCACCTGGCTGGCGGCAGCGCAATGGTGTCCTCTTTACGCCGACGCAGAAATGGAGGGCACCGGCACGGTGGCCACAGGTGCCGCCATGTCTTCCTGTGTATGGATGCTGAGGAAGTGGGACGAGGCGTCAAGGCGGTCACCGGCGGTGATCGAGAGGAAGCTGCCCTCCAAGACCGTGCCCGTGGCATCGTGGTGGTGCACAAGCTGCAGCGTATGCATATGCTGCGCGCTGTGGTCGGTAAAGCGCCACAACGCCGCCTTGGATTTGTCTGAGTGGAGGATGACTCGCGCGGACGCGGGGCTGCAGGAATCGCCCGAAAGGCATGCAATCACTGCTAGGTACCTGCACGATGACAGCTTGACTGACAGGGCGCCCTTTCATCACCCGATTGTGCCCATTTCTCCGGCTCAAGCGCAAACCGCAGCAGACCATGACACCAAGCTGTACACCACAATCACAACCCTGTCCCTGCCGCGGTGCTGTGGGATAGGATATCCCTGGAACGGTGAGCTGTACATCAAGATCGACATGTTTGCACTGAACATCGAAGATGTTGTGGGCGTGCGAACCAGCCATCCGTCCGGCCACACCCAGCGTCATCATCATTGTGCACCACCTGAATCAGGAACCCGTCCCCCCCGTCCCCCCCCTCCTGCTCCCAGACCAGCTGAAGCTGCAGCAGCTTTGCGGGATCCTCCTGCGGGCGCGCAAGACAGCACTCCACATCCCGCCTTCCACCGTCCCCCCCCCGGTCATGCGCCGCAACCCCTCTCCAGTTCCCCCACTCCTCCGAGACCTCCGCCCCCTGCAGCTGCACCGCCTCCTCCACAAACAGGTACACCCGGGCATCACCATCCTGCTCCGCGCCGGCCGCACCAGCTGCCGAGCCGAATATCGCGGCAGTGCCGACACCGCGCCGGCCCAGCAGCGCCTCTCCGGCCTTGCGCACGCTGTACCCCGCCGCTTTCTCCGCCGGTTTCTTCACGGCTTGCTCCACCGACCGCTTCGCCACGTACCGCCCCGTATCTCCGTACACCGCCCTCCCCATGACGGTCGTTGCAGCACCTGCCACTTTCTGAGACTCCCCGACCATCGCCCGGGACGCGCTCGTTGCGAGGCCCTCGAGCGCACCCCCTGCAGCGCCGACGGCCCCGCCCACCGCCACGTCGATCGCCCACGCCTTGAGGTCCTTCTCCAGAGCCTCCTGGCCAACCTGCTTCCTGTCGCTGTCCGTGTAGGATGTTTCGATGGCCGCTTGCACGCCGTTCCCGGCGGCAACGCCTCCGGCACCGGCGAGGGCTGCGACGGCGACGAGGGAAGCACCCCCGCAGACCGGGGCCGCGACGACGGCACCGAGAGTCACCCCGGTCGCAATGGTGCTGTTGGTGCACCGTGCGGCGGCTTGCTTGGCCTGTGCGGTGTCACCATTGGCTGCATGGTATGCTGACACCCCGTATCCCACCACCGGTAAGCTTTCAAGAACAGCGAGGGTCTTCCTACATGCACGTCAAACCTGACCTCTACAGAAGTGTGCGGCAAACATCTGTGTCATGTTGCGTCCAGGTGAGATGCGTGGTGCTCGGATGCTTGGGAACTGCTGTGGGAGGCTGCATCGTGAAGAGGCTGTGTAGATCCTGGGTCGAGGAGTGCTGACCAGCTCGAGCGACGCCACTGCAGACTGCGCTGGTTCTCGAGGTCAGAGATGCATGCTATTGGCAGTACACCCAATGAAAGCAGCATCTGGCAGGTATGGTTTTTCATATGAAGGCAGCGAAATGGGCTGGCAACGGGATGGAAACTCATCATATGAAACCTCAGTGCTTGGGGGACATGGGTGGTGCATCATCTACGGCACGACCATGGCCGTCGTGTATATCCCCAGCTGCACCCACGCAGTACAAGGCAAGAGGATCTCATGTAAGATCAGCTGGCCGTGCATGTAGCGCCTGCTCCACAGGCGTGATGCGCGGTCGAGCTCCGGCAGGCTGCAGCTGGGGGCGAGGAGAGCTCTCCAGAGTGTCGACTTGGCACCAATATTCGAGTGGAAGTTCGCGAGCGAGAGCTTCAACGATGCTAAAAGGATCTGTGCACCTGGTAAGGGGGTTGTAGCGACTGTAATTACGCCGGTGCCGGACTGCGAACGGCCGGGACATCGGCCGCGCTTGGCGTCGTGCCCCACAGCCGCGCACTGTGTGAACCCGCAAACATGACGCAAGACAAAATTTAAACGCAGGTTTCTTCCGTGATGGGTGTGGTGTGGGGGCGTGACGATGTCGGGACTTGTCACTGGTGCCAGCGACGGTGAGGAGGGTCGAGGAGACGCACCTCCCCATTCCCGACGTGGGCACCCTTCTTCCTGTAGCTGCTTTAATCCTGGTTGATGGATATCTCCAACGCGTAATTATACCAAGTTGCAACGCTGGCCGGGAATGTTCGCGAGCCACGGGCAGGCGCAGTGTCGCCACTCACAGATGCCGACCCAAACTGTGCGCATCTAACTGTTATCTCCACGAGGCACAAGATTCAGGAAAATTGATTATGTGGTGACTATGTGCAACCTGATTTGTGACTATACATAGATATCGTGAGTGTGTATATCAACCCGCGCGAGTACAACGACGTAACCAGCAGCAGTGTGAACATGACAAAGGACGCAATGCGCAACTGCCGTGCCCGTTGTACTCACACATCATCTGCTCTTGTGATGGAATATCCGAGGTCACGTCAACAACAGTCGCTGGTCGTGGCACCAGCGGCCATGCCTGCAGCATGCATAGGATCTCTGCAGCGATGCCGAGTGTCCCAAGGCAGGCATGGCCGCGCAGGTGTCGACTGGCGTGACCATTCTGAGGCTGATGTTTCCAGATTTCCAACATACGGAAAAGTGTCGCAACTTACGTGTAGTCTGCGCTGCAGAAAGCGATGTTGACGGCTCAAGAAGAGCTGTTCACTGAGGACCGTGTCGTCCCAGGTAGTGCAGCGCAGCATCTAATTCTCTGTCGGAGCTATACGCTTCGAAGACAAAGTAAGTTATACTCTCGGCTTTTGTTTTCCCCGGCGTCGGTGTGGCGTGGCTACAAGCAGCACGTTGCATTCCAGCACTGACAATTCTCCGCTCGACTGAAACACACTGTTACTTATAGCATCTGGAATAAAGAAATGCTTGCGGTAATTTGCATCGTACCTGTGCGGGAACCGGGCAGGGATTGGCTGCGCTCTAGCTTCGACTTCAGCCTGCTTCACGCTGTACAACGCATCTTCCCGCAGCCCACATTGTTGACTAAGTTGTCAACAGGATAGATAATTCCATGCCGTGCGTCCAGGTGGAAGCACGCTTTCAGCAGCTCACAGTTGTGCTGCATGTCCGCAGCGCTGACCCGCTGCAGAGCGTGAACACATGTCGAGCCTTGAACGGTACGTGTTTCTCAGGTGAACGGGGGGGGAAATAAGGTCGGCGTTCTTCGAGTGAAAGACGCCGGCTGTTTGCCCTAGGCCTGTGTCTCGCGTTTTCCGGAGCATCCGCCATGTGTAGCTGCTTCTCCCATGTCCTCGTAGCCATTTGCTCCAAGAGTTCTGTAGGACTTGCATTAGGCCGTGCGTGCTCTAGGTAGCCAGCTCTTCGACCATGCCTCATGGGACCACTGCATCGGGCGAGCCAGGCTCTCATGAAGCCACTTCTCAGGTTCAGTACTTCTATCAAGCACTGGTAATTCGCGATAGCAGGGAGTTCGTCATTATGTGACGGGAATCTGCAGATAGACTGCATGATTGGAAATCCCAAGTAATCTCAAGTCACAGTGTCGTGTCAACAGCAGTCTGGCTACCCAGCACTGCTGGAAGTCTACGACAACAAGCTGAGGAATTGTTGCAGGTACTGCTGAAGGTACCACTGAGTCGCAACCTTCCCTTTGCCTGAATGTGAGCATTTCTGGGCAGCTGTATATGGTGGTGTGCACGCTGCAGCTTAGTCCAGACTGGGCACAAATTCACTCACTTGAGGTTGGCTGGGAGTGTCAAGAAGTGGCGACCAGATGCCGTGGAGTGTCAGAGCCGGCACTGCTACAGGGCATTGTTATAGTTGCAACACTGACTGATGAGTCAGGTGGGATATCCTTTGAACCCCTTGAACCTTGACATGTCTTCTTGACGCATGATCATGCAGTAGCAGGGATGGCCAGCATCGCGGTGCTGCGTCTCATAATCAGGACTTGACAGCACCGACAGTATCACCGTTGGATACACAAAGACAGTTAGCGCAGGCTTGCCCAATCCTGTCGAGCGTCCATCGCTCGTGTCCGCTCGCACCTGAATCATGCAGACCCTGTGCGGAATGGAACGCTGCCCTCGAGGGTGTGCATGGGGTTGTCCCAGACTTGCAGGCCCCGTGCACTTGCAGAGGTAGCCGTTGCGCTGCACTGCTCTGTCACGGCGGCCTGCAGTGGCGCTGACCGGGCGCCAGTCAGGCATCTTCAGCGCACAGACCTTCTTGCGGGTCTTTCCTCGGGGCGCGTAGCGCTGTGTGCATTGCCCGCAGTGTGTCGCCATGGAGGAAAAAGAGGCCTTGAGGCTGCCCGTTTGGTCGTCGCTTCATGCGTGCGTGTTGAATGGCCTGGTCACAAGCAGATGGTGACATCACACGGCGGTATCATGTCTGCTGCTGTTGTTCCCCTGTGTGTGTTTTTTGCGTCCGTCCGCTCATACGGCTACAAGTGGGAGGGCTGTGTCCGCCCGCTCAGGTTGGGCATCATGCCTAAGCTGGTATTCCTTCTGTCACGTGATGTGCTGTGATTCTGGGAGATCTCCTTCAAGTTGGCAAAGTGTTTGCCGGTGCCGGGACCTAATGATGCAGACCCACATGCAGGCTCAGCTCGCGACGAGCACCGTGTCTGGGTCACTGATGCCGCGAACTCTGTTCAACCCCCGAGTACTCCTTCAGGCAATATGGAAACCCCGGTAAATGGGCTACTTGGGTCTCTAGAGACTCGCGAAGGTTCATCCTCAGACCTCGGTAGTGGTGACACAGAATTGGTAAACTCAGTGCCCGGTAACCAGGGCCGAGTGGGAGCGCAAGAGGAGGAGGCACAACGACCAAGGCCGCCCCAGGGCAAGGGCAAGATCGTCTTTAAACCAATTGGTGAGGAAAAAACTTGGGATTTAATCATCGATACCACTAAAACTGTTAAGCAGCTGAAGGAAATCATTTCCAGGGGGGGGGTTGTGCGCACCAGACCGGGTAATCTGATATTGATTTGGGGCGGTAAGAGGCTCGTGGACGACGACAGTGTCATGCAGCTATGTGACTGTGGCAACTTGAAAGTCCATGCGCTTTGGCACGATCCATCCTTACGCGGCAGCTGGATGAGGTAAGACTGTGGCACATTGTGCATCCAACCATGTTGGCAACAAACAAGCTTGGCCAGGGTCAGCATCATGCAATAATGCATGGCTGCAGGGTATGCGTTAGGTCAAGGTGAACACCTTCAGGTTAGAGAATAACGGGCGCACAGGCAAAAAGAACTGTGCTATTTATCCCGATGCGGAACAGTGCATTGAGGTCAGATATGGTGCACTTTTTCATTTAAACACTGGTTCGCATACACACTTGTCGTAAACTTTATATCAGTGAGCGAAGTCAGGCTTGTGTTCTTTTGTAAATACAGTTACCGCAAATCGATGCAGGTACACATCTGAAGATTCCGGCTGTGCGATGATGCCTCGAGGCCATCACAGTGCTTCTAGCGATACACGTAACTGTCCAGTGGTCGGAAGACGATATAAAAGCTGACCCCTTCTTCGAAAGGTCTTGGGTTCCATTCCGCGTGCCCCCCTGGGTTTTGAACACAATCACGCGCGACCACCTTGCTTAGCACAGGAGGAGCCCCGGTGAGTGGCGCGCGGTGGTATGAGGGGGGTTTACCCCCCTTGGCCCGTGGTCCCGGTTATCCGGGGATGTCAAGGTCCTTGTAGGATATGGCGAGTAAGTGTTACATTTACATTTACGTAAACGGCTGTAGCGAGGCTGTAGCGAGGGTGTTCCAACTTGGACGGATGACCGACTGGACGGCCTGCGCATGCTTGCAATTCCGCTTCAGGGAAAAACCACAAAGTGGACCAAGTCATGGAATCAAACAACAGCAGCGGAAGCTCATTGCTAGCCATGGCCACTTTCACCAGCACACAGAAGCTGCAACTGCAAAGCCCACAAACATCAAGCGTGCAACAGGGACACTAAGTACACCACCTCACGTCGACGTCGGCAACACAGGCACTTCCAGTCCGGCTGGTTCGGTCGTTTACTGGCCATGGTAGCCATGCATCTGGCCACCTTCGTAGTAGTTACAAAAGAGTACAAGGGCAAACCCACAAAGTGGACCAAGGTCATGGAATCAGACAACAGCAGCCCAGG
>JAUMHO010009251.1:0-11755 GCA_032360965.1 Ulva armoricana | reverse complement strand
CCACCCCCCCCCCCCCCCCCCCCCATCTCCGTCTCTCCCCAATCTGCCCGATGCCTGTGTGCATTCCCGACGCTGTCCCCCTGGCTACAGGTGCTCGACCTCGACAACTCCTGGCTGCCGGACTCCGTCGCCGCAGCCCTCGCCGCGTCGCTCAGCGGCCTGCCGCTGCTGCAGCACCTCAACATCAGCACCAACCCCCTCTGGGATGAGGGGGCGCACGCTCTCGCCGCCGTCTTGCCCTCGCTCTGCCGCCTCACCTACCTCAACCTCTCCGACACCTGCGTCGCGAGCCTCGAGGCCGCACTCCTCCTCGCCGCGCTCTCCTCCCTCACCGCGATCCAGTCCCTCGACATATCAAACCTGTGCGACGGCCGCGACCACCGCGCCGGCCCGGCGGCCGCGTTTGAGCTCGCGACCGCGTTGCCGAGCCTGCGGCGGCTGCGCACGCTTAACGTCGCGTCGGCGGACTTTGGCCACGGCTTCGCGCCGCTGGCGCGCGCGCTGCGCGCGCTCACCGCGCTCACGTGGCTCGCCATCGGTGACCAGCGGCTGCCGGAGGACGCGGCGGCGGCACTCGGCCCGGCCCTGGCCGGCCTGCCGGCTCTCGAGCACCTCGACATGGCCGGCATGGAGGCCTCGGCCGGCGCCGTCTTTGCGCCGCAGCGGCCGCCGTTCTTCTCCACCCTCACCGAGCTCAACCTCTCGGGCTGCGACCTCGGCGACCTCGGCGTTGCGCAGCTGGCCCCCGGCGTCGCATGCATCGAGTCGCTCGCGCGGCTCGGCCTCGCGCGCAACAAACTCACCGACGCCGGCGTCCGCGTCCTCGCTCCGCACCTCACGCGCCTCTCGGAGCTCCGAAACGTCACCCTCAGCTCGAACGACATCAGCAGCCGGGTGTTTGTGCAGCGGTCCCGGGACCCGGCCCTCTCCAGCATGGCCGTGTTCTAGCCGGCGCCCCCGGCAGCTGCTACCACCGCCGGCACCGGCCCGCAGGCGCTCCCACGCGGAGACCCTGACCCGGACCCATGAGCCGGAGGCGCGCGGGGGAGGACGAGGGCAGGAGGCGGCATGCCCGGTATGAACCCGTACAGGGCGGGTGCAGATGTCTGGGTGCGTAGTACGAGCGGCTGTGCTGCTCAGCTCGTGACCTCGTTCCGGAGTATCACTGGGTGGGCGCGCATGTGGGTGGATGCTTGCTCCTGCAAGGAGTGGGGCAGGCAGGGTGGCGGCGTCGGGTGGTTGGGCCAGGTCGCGGGCGGGCTTAGGTTTTGCGTTGATCATCATCACAGGTAGAGCGCTGGTGCGATGTGGACGGGCTTGTGCCGAGGGCAGGTGGCACTCGGCATTGTGGCACCCAGAAGGGGTCGCCCGGCCGTTTGCATAGGATAGTGCTGGAGAAAGAGATCGGTTGGTGTGCTGGCTATGGCGAGCTCGTAGAGATGACGCCACACTGGGTGATGCACACGTTGGTGGTGCACGTGAATGGAGGTTGTGTTGAGGGTGCAGCAGGTGGCACGTGCTCGTGTCGTGGAGGGTTGTGGGTAGGTGCGCTGTCGTGATGCAAAGAGTGCACTGTCACGCGGATACTATGGTCGTGTCCAGCTGTTGTGTGGTGGCATGCTTGCCTACATGCGGTCGTGGACGCTTGTAGCGCTTGCAGTTGTGCATGACAGTCTGTGTAAACGCGCTGAACAGGCAAATGATGCTCAGCTGCAGGGGCAGGATATCAGCAATCGGTTCTGTCCTTCGGCATGCCTGTGGCATGCGCCAGCAATGGGGCCGGAATGCAGTGCCAGGTCCCTGGTTGGCACTCAGAGCTGCTGCGTAAGAGCGCAGCGTCGACGGCCCGTATCCCACCTGGTATCCCCGCAGCTTAACACAGCTCTTCAAAGGCAACAATGTGTTATCACTGGCTGCCACCCAGGTCCAAAATGCACCAACTGCCAACAGACATGCCCGGATCTGCTGGCCAAAGCGGACCTTCCTCATGGAGTTTGGGACATGTCGAGATGTCTCGGCCGTGGTTCACATGCCAAGGCTGTTTCAAATGAAATTGAGGAGTGCAGATGAAAGTGAGTTGTGCTACGACACTCCGCAATGGCGAGTCATTCTGCAGAAGATATGACAGTGGTGGTGGACTAATTGCGCTGCAAAGCATAAGCCGGGGAGTTTCTGGCCGAGGTCAACATCGCAGCGGGTTGTTGAGGCACCACCGCTCGCGCGGCAATGAATCCTCGTGCGTATACATCGCCGCGTATCACAGACAGAGGTGAAATCTGCATGAATCCCATTCACCCAACTGCCCTACACTCACTGTCATAGGAACTAGGTCAGGGCACCTACTTCTGGCACGTCACACAGCTTCGAACACGCACCGTGCATTGAACAGGGGCACATCATCGCTGCGAATAACATAATCGTGGCATCGATTTTTTTATTAAGCATGCCGGAGCATCCTCATGATTTGGATGGTGGTGAGGCGCTCCGCGAACCGCTTTTCAGTGCAGATGCAGCAGCAAGTTTACCGCGCAGTCCCGCCAAGCCGTGGACTAGAGCCATCGCCTCGTTTCGTTGAACTGAGGCTGAAACACCACAGGAAGACAAGAACAGTTCAAACATACACACCCGTTATCGATGGCGGAGCGTGCATTGAGTTAGGTCTTGCAGTAACCGTTTGTGCCAGAGATTCCATCCTGTTTTGCGAAAAGGTGTTATTTAGTGAACCTGTCGACGCATATAGCACGTCAGTGCAACCCATAGCATATTTGTCGAAAATGAGAGAATACGTGGTGCACTTCAGGCGCCCCTGGAGCTGAGCGAATTCGCCGTGGTGAGTGGATATTCGCTCAGTTCAAGTGGGACTGGAAGGCGTTGTGTGAAACATTTCCGGAAGAGCGCCCACTCATCCTGATCAAATAGGTCTTGCCGATCAGGTGCTGCCGTCCTTCTCTGCGGCCGCTTACTTAAGCTCCACCTGGCGAAGGTGGAGCCACCTCGTCAAGTGGCAGGTATCAGCCAGTATCGATGGCACTTTGAGCATAAGAATAAACGTCCATCATGACTAGAATATGCTAGTGAAATTGCTGGTCCAAGACTAATTATAAGCGATGCACTGGGACTCGCCGCCAAATCACGGCCATGCACTGCAGGCCTTGCATCGTCCGCAGTCTTGCAGTCTCTCAGAAACAGTCAGGTCGCGATCGCAAATTGACTCGCAACGTCCATGCATGATTTGCAGCCTGTTTATGCTGGTGGCCTGCTGCATTCCGTTGTTTTCAGTATATCCTTACATTGCTGCAGCTGGGTGCATCTCGATACCAGCCTGTCGCTGCGTGGTGCTTGAGCACAAGTCACACGCGCAAGAGCGGTGTCCGTAAATCATATATGTTGTTGATTCCTTTGCGGTCCTTTCGATTCAAATTTCTGTTCTTTCCCGGGTGTCGTGTTGAACGCCGCGACATCGTCAGCTGGCGGTGACCTGTTATCCATCGCTGCAGTCTCGCTGCGAAGCGGCACTGCGAGCGATGACCCTCTTGTTCCCAGTTCAGGCTCCTGGACATGTTGCTGAAGGGGAACACTTGAAGCTGTTCAAAGACGCGGACGCTGACATCGGCAACCTGCTCGCCGCAGCGCCCCCCCCAGGGCCCGCAGGGCCTCGGGCTAATGACAACACACACATGGGGTTCTTCGTTGCGCATCCCTTTGGAATGCAGTCGTGGAGTATGGGGGGCCCCGCACCGGTCTTTCCTCATGCCTCCACTGCAGCACTGCACACTGCGATGATTCCGGACGATGCTCGGCCCGGCACTTCCAGACTTTTTCTGCCAAGAGATCCCACCACAGCGCCTTTAGTCACCTTCCCGATACCGAATGTGGGAACCATCGCGTCGCCAGATGTTCGCCACGGTACGTCTACGTCCATGCAATCGGGACAAGCGCTGTGCTTGCGGTTCATCCTTGTTGGCGAGTGTTGAAGACAGATATGCTCATATATTTTGTGACCTTTCGTGTGTTTCATTGCGTACGCTCTGGGGACCTCACGATCATTCGCACATGCTACGATGGCTCGCATCTGCCACCGATCTCGCTTCAGCGCCAGTGCGCCAGCATCTGGCGCATCCACTTCCGTGCACGCAGTGCCCGATCTGTGCTGCAGCTGCGATGGGCATTCCGTGGATGCCCGTGGAGCAAGGCAGCCCTCTCGCAGTGCCCGACGGAGACACTGCAGAGGCATATCAAGATATGAGCACATCCGAGCTGCTCGAGGTTTACGAGCAGCAGCAGGAAGAGCTCGTGAAGCTCTCGAAGGAGCTCGAAGATTTCACCCGCAAGAACATCCAGCTGTCGACCCGCAATCTCGAGCAGCTGCAGCAGCTGCAGAGCACCAACACCCCGATCGTGTCCAACGTGATCATGCAACCACCGCTCCTCTCGCAGCTCGCCACCCGGGTGCGGCAGCAGACCCAGGAGCCACCAGCGATGCTCCGCGGGGGCCCAGCTGACAACGGCGCTGTGGCGCCGGCGCCGGGCGCCGGCACCTGCGCATCCGCCGCGGGACCGGAGGATGCTCCGCGGCCGCAATCTCGTGCGAGCACAGACGACGGCAGTCGGGAGGTGGGGCCGGAGGAGGTACGGCTCAGCCGGCCGCGTGGCGTGGTGACGCAGGAGCAGGCGGCCGCGATTTTGATGCAGATGTCGCAACGCATGGCCGACCCCGGGGTGTCGCGGCCCTCGTGACCCGGCTGGCGCACGCACCACGGTCGGCGCCGGCGCTGTGTGCCCGGCCCGGCTGCGTTCTGTGCGGTTGTCCGACGTGCCACCAGTGCAGCCCGGCTGTCCTGCAGGAGTGGCAGGCGCTGGCGGGCGACGCGATGGTGGAGAGATGCCCGGACGTGGCGAGTGCACTGCCGGAAAGCCCGCAGGGGAGCGGTCCTGTGTCGGGTCGTGCCTTGCGCGTGGAGGGCTTAGCTGCGAGTTGAGAGTCGAGCCGCGGCATGTTTGAAGTCTGGGCGGCTATGGAGAGAGGCTAGGCTGGAGAGAGGCGATGTTGTGATTTTGGGATCATGTCACGCGGTTACAGGCTGTTGCGATGACGAGGTGGGGTTCACATGAGGGTGTGGTGAGACAACAAGCGGGGGTCGTCACCGTGGAACAGGTCAACAAGGGGATGACCGAGGCAGATGATGCAGCGTCCCAACTGCAGATCTGCGTGCGAGGTGCACGTGTCCGTGCGGCCAGGGGATCTTGCAGACCGCTCTGGTGCATGTCTCTGGAGGCAGGGTGTGGACCGCTGTTTCGGTGAACCTTTCAGAGCAGCCATCAGGATGCACCACGAGAGTGATGCAAGCGGGCCGCCGTGTCACCGGGCTCAAGGATTTTCGTGATGGGGCTTTGCGCGGCGGCAGTGCATTGCACGGTTTCCTACATGGCCAGATATGGGATGCAGGAGTTTTCATGTCGATTCATGCATATTTCAGACGGTGAAAATTATGGTGTGATGTGCATGGTACCGGATGCAACGCGCACCTGTGCTGTATTCAGCCGCTCCGCGATCTAGAATCAGCATCCCAGACCTGCGGCAATCACAGTGGCACTTGTGTATGCCATCGTACCGCGCTCCAACACGTTCTTGCTGCACATCCTGGTCAAACACCGGCAGGAGGCTCGGCCACTGTCCGAAGAGGTGCCCTGCGAATCGCACATGCCGAGGGAACAGAGAGCGAGTTGCGGATGTCATGGAGTGGGGTATATGGTAACCCCGACGATCTTGTGCTGTGGTTCGGCCCCCGCAAGGGGATCCCTCCCTAAGCGTGACCCTATGCATGGACCAACCGGCGCGCGCTCCACCCTGCACTGCCCCCCCCCCCCCCCTCCCGCAGCACTCCCCGCAGCGGCCTCCCTCTCCCAGCCTCCCGCTCCCCTCTACCTCGTCGCACAGACCCACCCCCGCCTACCCCAATCCGGTCACGGCGCTCTCAGCAATGCCGCATCTCTGCCTTTGCCGCCTGCAGTACTCGCCTACGCCATCCGTGTCGGAAGGCATGGGGTTCTGCATGCATGGTTCTAGGGCTCTGCCCAGAGTCGGACTACTTCTCATTTGTATTTGCCGCCTCCAGTGCATTGTGGGAAGTCTGGAAGGTGCGTGTGACGTGCAGGGCAACATGTTCTGGGTGAGGTCACTGGCATGTCTGTCTCGTACCTTATCTAAAGGTTGGACAATAACTTAACGATGTGACCAAATGCCCAATCCCAAAAAAATATAATAACGTGACGTTCTGGCGTTTTTCCCACCTCCAGAAAATGGTCGTAACGCTTTCGGCAGACGTTTGTCCATCACGCAACAATTGTCGTAACGCCACATGTGCTAGATAATTCCATGCCAGATAGTCTCGGGAGCTCTCATGCGCTGTTTCAGCTACATTCAAATAGATACGTTCAAATACTCTCTGAATTGCCGTGACACGACCTTTTCCAGCTACTTTTGGGCAAACAATGTCCACAGCCGAACAATTTTCGTAACGCGTAACGCTGACGCGTTACACATGTCCAGTGCGAGAACAATCCGTAACGGCGTATCTTGAGATCTGTCCACCCCCAGATGATTATTAGTAACGCTGTAAAAAGACCGTGTCCAACCTGTAGATAAGGTGCGGTATGGCATGAGCTCGATCGGCCAGACCGCGTTACAATTAACTATCAAAGCGCCTCGCCAGCGGGTCAAGAATCGCGTAAAACTGCAGACTGCGGTGTGTAGAAAGCACCGATGTTCTCAGTTGTGTGTTTCGAGTCGCCTTTCGTCTTCGGGCGCCTCGTAATGTGTCGACGCCGAGCGGCACTGTGTCGACCTCGTGTCAGCTGCGCGATTCAGCAGGATATCTACGGATATACAACATGAATAGAATGCGACACGGGCGGAGCTCGAGGTGCCTTCAGCAATCCGATAACGCGCCACGTGGCCACGGGTGTGCACGTGGATGAGCCCGTTCCACAGGCAACATCGAAGTAACTGTTTCGCAACACTTGATGTGCGTGTGCTTTGCAGTTGCAGCATCTGTGTGCTGGTGAAAGTGGCTGGCAATGAGCTTCCGCTGCTGTTGTTTGATTCCATGACTTGGTCCACTTTGTGGTTTCGCCCTTGTACTCTTTTGTAACTACTGTTTCGCAACACTACTGTTTCGCAACGCTACTGTTTCGCAACACTACTGTTTCGCAACACTACTGCTGACAACACGAACAATTGTCAACGATTGCCTTAAGACCTGTGTAATGTGTTACACGGAGAAGGAATTCGAAGCGACGGCATGCCCTAGGGGTTACGCCCAAGTCAGCACATGTACTGTATACTTTACCGTACGTACAGCACAAGCAATAATGCACATCATGAAGTCCGTGTTCATGGCTCAAGGCATGATGAAGCAACGCCCATGTGGCTGCATCATCACCATGCATGCGGGCACTGTGTGTGGTTCCATGTCATCCACTCCAAGGTTCCATTCCAACCCATGGAATTCCGTGCTTCTCAAGAACACTCGATGAATGTGATGAAGTTGCTGTGTGACGATCGAAAGGTCTCGGGAGGAAGTTGCGGCGCACTTGCACATTTGCATGGCCTCATCGTACACACCCGCACAGAAACGTGCGCCTCGGAGGTCTGGCTTGTCAGGCAATATGTTTCGGGTGACTGCTGTGCGCGTGCGTGCCTCCCGGGCCCGGGGCGGTGTCGGAAATCTGCAAACTTGAAATGGCTCAGTTCGCCGCGTAGCATAGGAATGTGCGCAGGTTGTGGATGCCGCGCCGCCGCCATCGCTGCAGTTCGCCATGACGACTGTGCCTACCCGGGCTCCACGGACACGTGGGGCCGCTCCGTCATGACCAGCACGGACATCCGGAGACCAAACCTTCATCTGCATTGGCACTGCGACATGATTGTGAGTTTCAAAAGAGTACACGGAGCAACCCCACTATATATATCGGCACTGCCACATGCATATGATTCATGCATGGCATGCGCCCGGTGTCCTCGGATCACCTCCCGCTCGGAGCTTCTTGATGCGAACGCTGCAAGAAGCACCCAAACGTTGCTCTCAGCATCTCAGCCCTAGTTCATTACTCGAACGGCACCAGCCAATCCCACTCTACACACGCAACTGGCAGTGGATTGCTAGCAGACCACTATATAGCACACACGTGATCCCGGTTCCCAGTTATCCGGAGATGTCAGAGTCCTTGTAGGATATGGCGAGTAAGTGTCACATTTACATTTACATTTACATGTGCAACAACACCAGAAACAAAGCCAAAACGATATCGGGCATCACACCAAATCCAGGCTCGCCACAGCGCCCGCCCAAGACACAACCCGGGTGCCCTGGGCTGGCCTAGGGAGGGGAGATCTGGAGGCCAACGCCGGCATATGCATGCAGCCCGGGTACTGCCCCACGTCCAGGTGGCTCAGCAACAACAACAAGAACAAAAAAAACAACTCGGATATCACGCCAAACCCAAGCGGGCATCGGCCACAGCGCCCCTACTAGTAGGGGCGCGTAGGATGGATGCGTCAACCACATCCAACAAGTCAGAACAGGGCGGGGGAAACACATCGGCAGGGACGGGGGGCGGGAGATATGTGAGCCATGAACGGAGAGAGGACCAATCCGGTAGGCGGATGCCACAAGCACCACCAGGACCCCGTAAAGCAGGCGATGACAGCAGACAGCCCAAGCATGTGGCCACACGAATTGACGACGCAAGAAGGAAGGCAGCGACAAGCAAAGGCAGCGACAAGCAAAGGCAGCGACAAGCAAAGCTCAGTATGTTTGACGGAGCCGCCGTCTCCGCCCCTGCCTCTGGGGCACCCTGGCCGATGTCCGTCTGGGTGTGGCAGGACCCCCCAGATGTGGTGGTCTATAAATCTACATAAGATTATATATATGTACTGAGCACACCCTGCAAGTGGCACTTAGGTGGTCAATTCAGCGGGCCGGCCAGATGACGCACCGGCCCGGCCCGTCCGCTACCAGCCGGTCGCAGCCACTCCCTAGCGGCTGACGGCACTGGCATGCGTGCTGGTCATGCTGCGGCGGCCGTTCTGTGTCCTCACCTCCGTGTGGCTGCACCGTAAGCGGGCGCACCGGCGTGCGGCAGCACCGGTGGCAAGCGCCCACGCCGAATAGCGCGGCAAGCTGAGATCATCTAGCCGTGCCGAACCAGCACAAGTACACACGTGCGTGTTACCCGTACGGGGCTGTGTGTTCAGCTCTGTGCCCCCCCCCCCCGTAACAACGATCAATTCGAGCATCAGACATGCCCTGAGGAAGACGGATGCAGCACGACCGGTTAGTCACAGATCTCTAGAGGCTGCATAGAGGCAGGCTTGGAGGCGAGTGCAGCTGACGACCTGGGTTGATGTAGTGTGATGTACAGCCTACCAGTGTGAGATAGGTGGTCCATCGTTGGCACGGCATGGCCACCATGTGATGTGTGGCTACCTTAGCAGGCTGACTCTGCCCTTGACCTCTTAAGCTGTTGTAAGTACTACCTGAGCAGGTGGACTTGTGCATGCATAATGAACCGGGAGAGCTGATCATCAGTTTGTGCCTGGTCATGGGCCTGGTTGAAACTCGACAGAGAAGTTCGCCGCATGGCTGTCGATCATAGTGGACTGCAAATCGAGACAGAGATATTGCTGGCGTGCGTCAAGCAGCGCAACGATGCCTCCGCTGACGAGGCGTCGAAACTACCTTGCGCCGCCCCGTGAGGTGCGCGGACACGACGTGGCGCAGCGGGACGGAACCGGACGCCGGTACTCCTGAGGATATGTGGCCTGCGAGCAGCCTCACAGCCTTCAACGACTCCCTTCATGGCGTTGGTATGGCATTTGACGCCGACGGCTGTGGCCTGATGCCCGGTTCTCTGCGCGTTTGCTTGCGAACGAGGGTTGGTCCTGCGAGATATGGCCCTGGCACAGGTGCGACGTGATTGTATATTTCGAGAGCCATACGGGGCGGCGCACCGTGAACCGAAGTGCATGGACTTGCCAACCGAAGTGCATACCGCATCGTTTCGAACGCTGCGTTCACACGGTCCTGCTGCATGGTCAGCCGTTCTCGGTGAGCAGCGTCATCAGGACGCGCGGCGTTGCATGAGGAGGTGCTGCCACAACACAGAGAGCTCATCGCAGCTCAGCGACACAACACAACACACGCCGGGTGCCACGGCAGAGGCCTAGTCCCAGGGCGTATATAAGGCCTCGGTGATGTCAGAAACATTATCAACCCAGCATCAACAACCTGATCAACAGTCAATCATCTCGAGATCTGGACTCCTCCTCGCATCAAAGCTACTTACAACTCCAAAAACCTGTTACAGAAAACTGCAACCCTCTCCCTTCAAAATGATGTACAGGTGCACTCTCCTCTTCTTTCTCAATGATGTACAGGTGCACATGTACTGCACGACGACCCCACTGCAGCGCTTCCCTGTAAATTCCATGCCATACACAACTGCCGCACACAGCCGTGGCCGCATCTTGGGCAATGGCATGCCTCTAGCCTATGTTACCCGCGGCACCCTCCGCTGGACGTGAGATGCGCTGGCACATGCATTCTGCACACACGTAATCTTGTCTGGCCTGGATGCCTGCTGTATCAATCTGGACGAGCTAAATGTACGCTGCGCTTGCAGCGTGATCGGCATCCTGTTCGCAGCTTCTGGTGCGCTCGCCAGGCCCAAGTTCCCCGAGGGCTTTTCCAGCTTTGGAGGTGCTGGGTCCACCAATGTGAATGCCGTGATCCCGGGTGCGAACAACGGCAGGACTTCGACGGTCGGCTCGTCGATCGAGTGTACCGCTGAAGCTTGGGCAGGCAGCCTGAGTTTCTCCGCCGACGCATATGCTTCCGCAGGTGTGGCCCCCACCTCTCAGTACCTTGCCATGTCCTGCAAGTCACTGGTACCCGGTCCGCCCACTTTGGCTTTGGCGAATGCTTCAAGCAATCTGCTGGTTGGTGTATACTTTCTGCTGTACTTTGCAACTGGCCCGCGCGTGTGTGCATTGCAGTTATGCCTGAGCTCTCATGTTGTTTGTGCAGTGGCGTTCGCTGTCGCCGATGTGTGCGCGGACGACTTCTCGAGCATCCAGCCGGCGTACCTCACCCTGAGTAACGCGGCATCAGCCTTCGCCGAGGTGAGCAGTCCTCTACATGTACCCAATGCGTGACACAAGTCCCTCATCTGTCCTTGCCTCCAACTTGGCGTTTGCCCTTGTACTCTTTTGTAACTATAAGCACAGGTGTATATATATAGCTACTGGTGTATGACAGGCGACTAGCTCAAACGGGATTGAATGTCCACCCGTCCATGCATGGCACCACATATGCAGTAGCCAGGCGCAGCAGGTGAGGCTGCTGCATGCATGCAGGCGTACGCAGCCGCAATCGCAGGGTGCCTGTCGCAATCAACTTTCGGCCAGGCCTCCGGCTGCGCGTGGGCCTCAGCAGGCTCTGAAGCGCTTGCCATTGCCTACGCCGAGGCGCACGCATCCGCGACTGCGGCGGCATTCGCCAGCGACTGCACCTGCGCCAACGCCGAGGCCTACGCCTTTGGCAGCGCTGACTTGGTCCTGGAGCTTCTCGCTGAGGCTCACGCAGAGGCCAGCGCCGCCGCATGCGCCTCTGGCCCGCGGGGGGGGGGGGGGGGGGGGGGGGGGGGGGGGGGGGGGGGGGGGGGGGGGGGGGGGGGGGGGGGGGGGGGCGGGGGG
>JAUMHO010009240.1:0-11772 GCA_032360965.1 Ulva armoricana | reverse complement strand
AGCGAAGGTGTTGTCGCGACCAGGCACATACTCAACCGCTAAATTGTACTCAGACAAAAACTGTTGCCATCTAACTTTTCGTGGCGACAAATGAGCTTGCGTCAAGAAATGTTGAAGCGGACGATGATCCGTCTTACACAAAACCTGGAAGTCCGAGCCATACAATAAATGGCGCCAGACACGCAATGATAGCACAATAGCCACTGGCTAAATACCATGCAGGCACCTGGCTTGTTACACACGGTTCCTTCATCCGGAGTGTGCAGCAGATGCAAAATACTGTAGGCACCTGGATTTACCGTGCACATAAGCAAAAATGTGGAAAGGATAGGAATATATACAAGCTTTACTACCTGAGATCAACGGTTTTGAACTTTGCATTTTCATCCAGGAAGACGTGACCGCATAGTTCAAATATCTCTTGGCCTGTATCTGTTGGAGGATGCGCATGAAAGCCGCGTTGCTCGCACCCTTGCACCAGCTTCAGGCCCCCAGGCGTTGTTAACCTGAAGATGTTGCATTTGCAGCGCGTGTCTGTTGGTGCCATCACAATTGCCATAGCCTCAGCTGATCCCGTCTGCATGTTTCAATGAAGCTCAAGGATTCACGAAGAAACCAGGTTGGGATCGAGTGTCAGCGACCCACATCTCATCTCTCTATCAGTGCAACGAAATGTGGGCCACACCTGGTACCCGCACTGCGTGTGCACGTCGATAGAAGATAAAAAACATGACTGAGTTGGATGTGTGTGTATCCAGCCAAGAATCACTAGCACCGATTCGTTGGCTTCATCAAAGAAATGCTCCACAAGATCCTCCTCGCTTAGCATCTCAACATTGTTTGGTTCGCCCTTCTGCTTAGGGATAAACAACTTAGATACGGAGAACGAGTTTTCTCGTGCTGAGAAGGTGCCCGCTAGCAGGCCCGCTGTCTCTATACCCCGCCTTGTATTTTGCTGCATCACATAAGACCTTTGTCTGGCACATGTGTAACGGGACTTCACCTGGGAGTTGCCGAACCTGTTGATGCACAAGCCATACCAGTACCCATGTCTGGACAAATGGCTTCAGAACCGCATTGAGGGAAACCAGGCATCTAGACAAACATCTCCGCTCTCATTGAATTTTAAGCCTGCCTGATAAATGTGTAAAGAACTGCAGTCCAAGAAATGAAAGAAATAACAGTACGTGTGCCATGCGATGAGCCAGAGAGGTGGAACGAGCAGGACCTTTGCAACTGCCATGAACTCATCCATGATACCCGGGTGCAGGTACACATTCCGAACCTCATCAGGAAACAGGGATCCTTCTGAGTTGCTGCTGCTGGTAGGAGCGGGGGTGGTTTGGGGGGGCGGTGCGGAAGGAGCTGCACGGTGCTCGTGGCCACAAGAGTGGTGCGCATGGTCACAAGTGGCTCCAGCGGCTGGGGCAGCAACTTCAGTCACGACCTGCTGCTTCACTTCAAGTTCCTGCGTTCAAACAACCTGTCTGCAAAGAGACAAGTGGACATGCAAACTGGCAGTTTTGCTGCGGATCCACCTGCGTGGCCACCCTCGTAGCCCCTGGCCAGTGCAGCCAAGGCGGGCCGTATGCCGCAGGACAAGCGCCCTTCAGGCAGCGGCAGGCTGCTTAGAGCGCATTCACAAGGGGCATGTGAGTGCAGCATGAGCCGTAGCAAGCACAATGCTGCATTGAATATAATTCGAGACACAGCACACGCACGGAGATAAACGGCTTGCCTTGGCAAGTGCTTGCCACACTACACCTTCATCGCGACCAGACCTAAAAAGCCTGGATGAAGCGAGCATTTGATAGAAACCAAGCAGTGTCACCAGTGAGCATACCTGCGGAGGCAGAGGAATATTTCGAGGTGGCTGTGGACCAGGATCAACAGCAACTGGGGCTGGTGCCTTGATGGTGGGGTACTGTGGCTGCAGAGGCCCCTCCCTTGGTTGATCTAAGGGAGCAGCCTTCGGGTACAAGGCGTGCTTGCCTGCGGAGCAACGGCTACCTGTCCTGCCATGCAGGTCCAAGGATGCCATCCACTCGGGCAGGCCATTGGGTGTGCCTGCACAGCCGTCACAGAGCACCATGCTTACCATAGCACCGTCACTCACGCAAAGTGCTCTGGACGTCATTACCACTGCTTCCCGTCACAAGTGTCCTCCACTGCTGGATGATTCGGGGGGATTGTTGTGCGAGTCAGTGCGAGTCAGGGGCGCACTGGGGAGGGTTAATGTCGCTGGAGGTAGAGGCGCAGACCCGAATCCGGAAAACGCTGCTGAGGCCTGAAAGGGATCATTTGGGTCCACGGACACTGACAGGGTCTGGTGCGATCGCTTGGAGATAGCATTGTCCACTGTAGGATTGTTCACAAAATAGTCCGCCGGAAGTTTCTGCTGTACTGAATCTGAGGGCTGGTATTGCTGCCAGTTGACGGATGGCATGTTGGCCGTGTCAGCCTTCACAGCATGCTGCCGCACCGGTGTGCTCGCAGCCCGTGACATTGGGCCAGTTTTCAGCTGTTCTAGCCTAGGCATGACTACTTTGAGAAGATATGTTTTAATTTCTCTATGTTGCCTCTGATACCTAGGATCAGGAAAGTCTTTGTGTTTTGGGATTGTTTCTATTACTAAGGAGGCTGTTTTGAACCAGGACGTATATTCATGCTGATGGTCCCCGATCTTGCTATATGCTGTTGCCTGCATGTACTCGCTGCATCAAAACTCGGCCTAGACCGTCAGCTTTAACTCGACCATCCAGCAATTGCATAACAGAGCTTCGCAGGGCTCGGACACCTCGGATGACCAGGCACACAATGTGACATAAATTTAAGAACCAAAAACGTCATGCTGCCATTTAGCGTCAGTGTTGGGTTGCAAATAACACAGACCGGGATCACCTCAGCTTGCCAGCATGTCCGCAGTCAGTGATCATGCGATACGTACCTGATCTACATGGTTCTTTACAGCAGTAAAATAGGTACTGAGGCGGATCGCGTTGTTGGTTCTGATTGGCTGAGGTTCCATGGCAAACGATACTCACATCACATTGTACTCAACGCATTGGTACGTGTTTTGCTTGCAGAAGTCACAAGTCATCGGAGCCTCACAGCATTGCCATGTTTAGAGGTGCGGAAGTGCTTGCAAGGGGTTCAAGAATCCGCTTCGGCCTTCGAAGTGGTGGATCGTTCGTTGCAGTGAGCCGGCAATCCTCATATCTCGATCAACACGTGATGGCGCCAGCCAACCCTCCCGTGTGCAGCAGGCACACCACGTCACGCCTTTCAACGGCCTTGCAAAAAAATTTGTGTTTCCTGTCTTTAATCCAGGCTTACGAGAAATGCATCAAGATGCATAGGCTATTTCAAGTGTACAGTGCTGGGTTGGATGTCACCCAGGAAAGGAGGGTGGGCACTCGACCCCCCACCGTGTCCACCGGTAGTGCAGACACCATGGGCCCCCACAGACAACTTCGGGAGTGTCGTAGGGCATAACAAGGTGCTTTGGGCACGGCTATACCTTTTTTTGTGTGTGGAGAAACGGGGGTTTTCTGGGCTTTCCAAGGCAAAATTTTTGAGAAATTTGTTTCGTTTTCCCCAATACTCAGGCACTGCACTATGTCTCCCAGGAACCGGCGATTGCCTGTATAACCAATGGCTCACGCATCAACTCATGCACCAAACAGGTATTTCTACAGTCACGGGGAGATCCCACCCTGCTGGTGTCCATGTCGGACTGCATAGTGTGATGAGCGAATGCACTGGAAACGATATATGTAGCAGGCCCGGAACACCGTTGTATGCTCAACGGCAGGGGATGTGGCAGCATCTGCACATCCGAATCACCATGAGGCGGAGTCAAGTATGAGATGGAGACCTTTCGTGTGTATAGCAGCATGATCTACCCTTCTCCAGTGGCACACACCAGGTAATTGCAAGCCGCAGGCAAGCTGATTTTCCAGGCATCAAGGGACACACAGGAGGCTCTTTGGCACGGAACATACTCAGATCATACTGCATGACAACATATCCAAACCACGAGCTGCCACAACAGGTAGATGCACAGAAAGCAGAAACATGAAAAGAACCCGACAGGGCCTACATCCCAGGCATAGCTCGCCAACTGTCGGAAGGCAAACAATTCACGTGTTTGCTGCTGGAGGTGGTCACATGCCGGAGTTAAATATAAAAAGTAAAACTAGAGTGACCGGTTGGATGGGATCCCAGCAGTTCGTGAGCCGCTGGTGTTACACGGAGATCAACCCAAAATCCCGGCTGCGCCAAGGGGTAAATCACAAGCCAACCCAAGCACACGACAAAACAACCAACACAGCAGATCAACCACACACTCTAAGCAGACGTCACACCCATAACCACCCACTGACCCAGACGTCGTACATAAACACCCAGACAACAGTAAAACAACTCGCCAAACAACGCACAATGCCCCGAACGCGGCACCTGCAAACCACAGACACCCTTACACAAACAGAGCCGGCCCTGGAATCCAGCTCGCCCCAGAGCCATGCATGCACCCCCCACCGTCGCTAGACAAGCGCGTCACAGGCCACCAACCCATGACGGCAAAGGCCAGCGCGCGGCCCCCCCTTCCCCCGGGGGGCCCGCGAACCGAATTTACTGAGGCGAGTTTGGCAGGGAGCCGCTGGTGTATAAAAAAGCCAGTGGATGGGCGCAGCCTCCCTGCGCCCCGAGGCCGTGCGGTGGCGATGCGAATACTCCGCTGGAGTGCTACCAGCTGGAGCCGTGCGGGCCCGGACGTTGGGCGATTCACAGCGGCATGCGCTGCTCACTTCCGCTCGAAGGAATCCTGCTTCCAGCGCTGATACCCGGGGGCCCTGCATGAACTCTAACGGTCGTCTGGTATGTATCGTGCGAGATGGGGACAGGCGTCCCGTGCATGCCATCCACTGGAGGCGCGTGTGTGCCTGGTGCGCGCGGGCGACATCCAACAGCTAGACGCCCTCCAGTGCGCGCCTGCAGGGACCTCGAGCTCTCCATCGCAGCGGCGCCGGCAGAGCTGTACACATGTACAAATCTGGAGTGCTTTGCATCATATATCCATCCCAGCTAGCTCAAACATAAATTCATGGTACTTTTCCGATGCCATCGGCTCTGTCTCGGAGAACGGTTGCTCCGCGGATCCAAATACCCGCTGCGACGCGTTGTGAAGACACGCACTGTGAAGTAAACGTTGCGCCTAAGCGCCAAAATCACCGCTAGCACCTCCGGTGCTTTACAGTTGCAGGCTCTGTGTGTGAGTGAGAGTGGCTAGTGCTGAGTATACGCTGCTGTTGGTTGGTTCCGCGAATTGGTGCACTTGGTTGTTTTGCCCGTGTAGTCTTTTGTAATTCTGCTAGCACCTCTGGTGTTACACTGAGAATGAAATCAATTCCTGCATCACCAACGGGTCATGTACAAGCAAGAACAAGAAATTAATAGGCATGTAGGAACACACGAGTTACCCCAGCCGGAACATGTCGCAAGCCACACAAAGTACCCACGCAATGAATGCTATACTTCTCATGATACACTCAAGGCAGCAAGCACAGCTGAGCACTCCGCAGCGCCGACTCTGACCAATGCAGGGCCTAAGAAACCTACATGCCAACCCCACCATCTGCTCCTCCCGATCCGTTTGCATGGGGGGCTGCATTGACTCGATTGAAACTTGCAACAAAGTGCTATCCCAATAGTGCTCTGAAGTTAGACAACGTTAGCATCGATATCAGCCTATCTTCTAAGGCAAACATGTTGGCTTCATATGCCCGCGACCACACGGCAGCAAGCGAGCCTTTCATACATATGGCATGAGTGTAGTTTTGAGCCAAGAGGGCACCCGGCCACAGGTGGGCTGTATACGGAGAATGAATGAGCGGGTGGTATGATTGAAGACCGATGCGAGGACGCTACGCTTCTCCTTGCAGACAGACACTCCACTGCCTGCTGCTCACTGATTCCGAGCAAGATTAAGTAGCCTAACCGCAGTGGCACCCCACATGTCCTTTTGACCTTCCCACCTGCCCAAGGACCATGCATCTGGCAACGGAGGGGGTGACTCACCCCATGCATACATGCCCACTGTGCCAGAAGCCTATGACTGAGCGCCATGCTAAAATGGCTACAGCAAACGCAGTGGAACACAAATTCAGGCATATGGAACATGTGATGCTGCATGTGCGACTGATTTCTAGGAATGGCCTGTGCGGAATGGCCTGCTGATGGTATTGCATGCTGCGTGCCAAAGCCACGAGCGATGTAGCCAACGCAAAGCGCCTTCCCCTGTGGACAACGAGGAGGGTGCATCTGCATGTTCTATCCTACTCCTGCTGCCCCCTATGATTGTTGTGTAGTCGGACATGCCTGGCCACATTGGATGACTTTCCCCCAACTTGTTGGCTGGTTTCGTCATTGGTACAGCGTCCTGTGCGGCACGTACGTGCTGGATCACGCAGGATGTGGCTTCTGGTGTGCGTGCTGTGCATTTGCCGGACTGGTTTCACGATGATCGGATAATTCGTACTTCAGGTCCATACATGAGTGCATCTCACATCTCTGCTGCCCATGTGAAGCCACACAGCAGTGGTGTGCTCCAGCTATGGTGACAGGCAGCTTTGAGCGTCTCCTGGTGAGGCTTCGCACATCATGAAGCATTGCACCGCTGTTGCACTGAATGTCCTTGCGGCGGCGTTAGTCTGCAGCCCAGGCACAGATAGGGCAACCTTGTGCGGCATGCGACCTGGCTGGGCAGTGCTCCCTCCCGAAGAATATGATCTGCACATTCGCTGGATTTCTACACTTTGCAGCTGCAATGGCGTTGAAAGCCTTCTAAACACGGGCGCAAACCGATCAGCCACTGCGGGCTCCCCTTGCCTGGTCGCATGCGCATGTGTGCAAGGGCTCACCTGCAGATGTAGTGCATTCCAGTGCTCTGCGGGAAAGAGTGCCTTCAGATCTGCCTCGGTTTGAACCACACTCGCCCCACTGGATAGCCCCCATCTCGTGGCAAGCCTGTGGATATGCGTATCCACAGGGAATGCAGGTATGCTGCATACACACACCACCTATGAGCGTTGCGGGTCCTTGCAAGTGCACAGCCACATCACAGCAACGCCAAATTACAGCACGATCCAGGCTCAGAGATGATCACCCATGGCACTGAGACAACACGACTGATGCGGTTTTATGGCCAACGCCAGGCAGTGCTTCTAGCTCTTCAAAAGTCTTTGGGACCTCCCCGCCATGCTGCTCGATTAGCAGCTTTGCTGTGGCAACGATGTTCTTAGACTTTGTGTGGGCCAGGCCTATCTCCCTGATCATGGCTTGCACGTGCCCGACATCTGCCATTGCTAATGCTGCTGCATATGGGGCATACTTGAACAGCGCAGGCGTGACCTCATTCACCTTCTTGTCGGTGGTCTGCACGCGGCAATGTTTCATGTTTTCAATGGTACTGTTTGGCACAGAGTGCCACGTGGGGGTTGTCCAGTGGAGCGACAGAGGACGCACCTGAGCGGACAACATCACAGCGATGAGAAGTTGAAAATGTGATGTCGAGTCAAGCGGAATGGCTGGACTTGGATACAGCTCATGCAGCTGCTGCTGCAGTTTGCGAGCCTTCTCAATCAGATGCGAAGTGATATTGATTGGTGTGGCAGCCTTCCTGGAATTCTTGGGCGACGCAGTTTTTTTGGCTGGACTTGTCTTTGGGGATTGGGTTTTGGCGGAAGTGAATTTCTCGGGTGTTTTGGCTAGTTTCTTCCTTGCCGGCATTTTGGAGAGTTTGGCAGCCAGCGGCCTCTGCACGACACCGTCCGGGGTCAAGAAGAGATCCAGCTATGTTCAGACAACACGAGGAGATCGTCAAGGACTCAGGAGCGCTGATGGGGCTGAACAGCAAGCAAGCACCACACAATTGTCACCACCAGTACTGACACAACGCGTACATCCGAAGACTGTCGTGGGAACTGGAGAAACACAGGGCACATGGATCAAGACACTTTGTGAACACGAGCCAAAAACGCTAGCAATAGCTGCGTGGTCACAACGGAGGATATCTCCCAACCGGCCCCGACCTTTCTCTAGACTGCCGCAGCTGCAGTCTAGAGAAACTCAGAATTACGTGCATGCAAACCGCAGTGATGCCACAGTTATCAGCCAGGCACAGAACTGTATGGGAATCGGCCCTGAACTTGTGCTCAGGGGCGCGTGTGCTGAGCTGCAGACGGCCATGGCTCTGGCGCGCCCACCGGTGTTGGATGTCTCACCCAGCCCGATCAGGACTCTTCCCGCATCTGCGCATGATTATTTGCTGCTGCATATCTCATCATGTGATCGCACCTGTGATGGGTCTACACGTGACATCAACAGGGTAGTGTCCGCTTGTGCCACAGCAGAAGCGGAGCGAGTGATCCGCCTCATGACCTGAACGTGGACGGTTTTGCGACCCTCACGCAAGCTGTAATGATCAATCACTCGATGAATAAGTCCTCACATAGTACCTGCTGTCCCCCGCTCCAATACGGCGGTGTCTGCACACGAACCGCTTATTCGTGAAAGCTCGTGTGAAGCAGGACAGACAAGGAGTTCAGACTGCGAAAATGAAGTGCAATTTGCAGAAATTTGTGTTGTCCCCAGAGTCTAGAGTCCGCCTCCTACACGATAAACAGCGGATTACGATCAGTCCGTGATCTGGAACTGCAAAACTACAGCAACACACTGCACGACACGCTATCAGGCGATGACAGCCGGCCTAATCTGGCACAAAAGGTGAGCTCGCCAGTGGTGTGAGACAAGCGGTCAGTAGCATTGGCTGCACACGCCTTCGTCTCCACAGTCGAGGTACCCCTGCGCGCCGTCGACCTTCCAGTACTACTCCAACCCCCGATCCCACTACTGCCCCCATCCCTCCAACCCCCGGCACCGGCACCCCTGCCATGTCCTGCCTCCTACCCTGATGCCCTTTGACCACAACTCTGCCGAGACCACTGTCTCGTCTCCTGGCCGGAAGCGTTCCTGCCCGCTCCCGCCTGAGATCCACTGCGTTTGTGATTGGCACCGGTGGTGATGGTCCCACATACGCCTCTACTTGGGCCTATGGTGGCCTCTTGGCATGCTGGTTGTGGACTGGTGCATTGCATGAGCAGGAACTGTAGCAAGTGAAAAATACACTCCAGCGACTCAGGCATCACGCCAATCCCAAACAGGCGTTGGCCTGGGCACCCCACATTGGTTGCCTGAGCATTGTAGTGGCTACAGTGTGTTCTTCTTAGCTGCGTTGGTGTGCATTACGCCATTCGCTGGATGGGTGGCTCTGTGTATCTGGCATGTGCACGGCTTCGACTGCGTGCATCCGTGGCGGTGTGCATGCATGTGTTTGCACGCTGGTATCCGGTCATGTGTATGAAGCTTGGCGCCTTCAAGTCCAGTTTGTAGTGTTCATGTGATGGGCGGTATGCATACCTAATCCTTGTGGCGGGTCCTCTGGAGCCCTCTGGAGCCCCATCAAAATTACTGAACCCATGGCACATGCCACACACTTGTCGGGCTGCGAGGAGCCACGTGCAGCATGCAAGCACGTCAAGCCATTGTCGCGTCTCGTTTGGGCCATGCTCTCGAGCCTTCGGGAGCATTCAGATCGCCAGCTGCCAAAAGATGCCCGCACAGCATGAAGCAAGCAAAGCACGCTGATTCCACTTGACCAGGCCATGCACCATTGCATTATATCCTGCCACTACCGTGTACCTTGAATGTGCGGGCTGCAACTCTGGTACGAGCTCATGACACGCTGGCTGCAAACTCACTCGAGGAGCGCACTAATGCGGTCCCCTCCGCTGCAACACTGGCTGCAATGGACAGCGGCCCCAAAGTTTCCCTCTTCCCAGCTTGCCTGGCAGTGGCCTTCATGGCAGCTTGGGTGTGTGAGAGCAAGGCCACCGGCACTGGCTTCACAAAGTACCCGCAGGTGGTGCCGCGGCTATTGGAGTCTGCCCTCCTGGGGCTGTGATGTGCAGCCTGTGCTTGGCCGGCATCCTGGCCTATGAAATTCCGAACCGCATTGCACCACCACGTACAACTAAACGATGGCAATGCGTCTTCCAAACCTCATGACGAGGCTGTATCGTGTGGGAATAGATAATCACTTGGAACTAGGATCATTTGCGGGCTTTTGGCAAAGAATGTGAGGAGTGAGGCGCATGGCCTGAGAAGGTGGCATTGGCATTGCTCCACTGCCAGCCCATGAGGACTCCATGTTGTCACCCCTGCAACAGCCACTCACGCCGGCAGAGACACAGCAAATGATGGCTGTAAGGCCCGTTGCACACGCCGATTTTACTTTCAATTAGCAAAGGTTCAAAAGCTGTCACCTGAACGCACATGTACAGGTTCCTGCCACTGGGATTAGGTAGTGGCCTACACTGTTGGGCGGGGGTCAGGTCAATAGATGTATAAGATTCCTGATTGCAACTAGAATCGGTCCTTATTTGTCTTGTTCTTTATGCATGGTTGCAGACACGTGTGCATGCGCGGTGTGCACCAATTGAGCTGGTCGTTGGTATCCTCGCAATCGCACGTGCACAAACGCCAGCCTGCTGAATGGGCGTCTTCGGATTTTGATCCCACCGTAAGATATAATTTCACGACAGGGCAGTTTTGATCTGTGGCTGTTGTCTGCCTGGCGTGCTCTCCAAGGCAACGTGTCCTGCCATGCGTGCACATCCCACGCTACCACAGCTTGCAGGCAACATCGACATCGACATCTGTCCAAAACAGGGAAAGCACGGTCATTTGCAGTTGGCACTGTCGTAATAGGGCGACAGTGCCGGGCATGCATGCATGGCCGCGGTGCTGTACGCCACTACTGCATGCATGGAGGGTCACTGCAGATCTGCGTCAGCCATTATGCTGATATGAGTGGTCATCCTGATTGTGTGCGTATCTGTGGCATTAGGCCTAGGTCATATAAGCTATGAGCCACTGACTGTAATTACTCTTTCGTCAACTAAGTCTCACATAATCTGTCCGACTGCGCAGACTACCTTGTCGACAGCCCTGAGCAAGGTATGCTGCGCTGTCTCCCTGCGTGTATGTGATCAACTCCAGATGCCTGCGGGCAGAACCCGCCTATGAGTCACAACATGGCATTGGTGACGTATCTGGATACGATTATCATGCACGAGAGTCCAGGAAACCTGGCTGCGGCCCGCACTGTGTCAATCGGCGTTTGCACCGCCAGCAGCAGTGACGACCGTAGCCACCGCGCGATGCATAACATGACATGATGGTAGACAATTAGAATTATTTGTATTGTGTCATGTGTATTCATTTGCGTGGGTCCGAGAGTCTCAACACTCTGCAACAGAGCAGTGGCTTTGTTTCAGAATGCCACCGAGACGCCCTCTCCCCGGCGACCCTGCTGAGATCGTCAGGTACTCTGATGATGAATCAGAAGACCGTGATTACGCAGGCGACAACAATGTATCTGAATCAGGCGAGGTCCCAGTGGTTCCAGCTGAAGCTGACCCTGACCCGCTTGGTAGAGGCCGGAGACGCGCAGTTCGGGAAGCATGTCGTGACGGCCCATCTGCTAATGTCGGTACATCTGTTAATGATGTTACATCCATGACTGTAGACACGCTTGCACGAGCATTTTCAGAGGCAACACATGGTCAGGGTCGTGATCAAGGCGGTCAAGGTGGTGCTGCGAGCATAGCCAAGTCCGCCCCACCCAAGTGGGACCATAAGACTGAACCG
>JAUMHO010009229.1:0-11780 GCA_032360965.1 Ulva armoricana | reverse complement strand
TAATGGTGAGCTTTATGCGGTAACGTGGGAAAAAGTGAATCTTGAGCAACGCAGAATCGTTGTCGATAGTTCTTGGAACTCCCGTGACGGCTATAAGGGCACCAAGTCTGGTGATGATAGGGTCGTCGAAATTGCTCCTGAACTTTTGACTATTTTAAGAGAACTTAAGATTCGGAGTTTCGACTCACCTTTTGTCTTACCCAGAATTGATAAGTGGGACAAGGGTGAGCAGGCTCGAGAGCTTAGGATGTTCCTACAAGGCCTAGGACTGCCCAGGATTCGTTTTCATGACCTTAGGGCCACCTGGGCAACCATCATGCTTTCATTGGGAATTGCGCCGATCAAAGTGATGGCTATGGGGGGCTGGAAAGACCTGAAGACGATGCAGTTTTATATTAGAAAAGCTGGAGTGGACACGACGGGAATAAGTAATAATCTGCAATTACACAATCCATCACATGGAGCTTTCGTTCATTTTGGATAGGGCCTTAGGGGGGGATTTGCATCTCTCCCTTCTTTTTTGTGCTCTGCCGGCAAATAATACTAACCATTGTGGACTATTTGGCAGGGGCATAGTATTTAACAAACCCCTGAAACCACTTGATTTATTAAGGTGAAGTAAGGCTAGAATATAGAAAAACCGATAAGTTTATTGATTGGAGGCTCTTTTGAAAAAAACAAAAGAAAAAGCAATTGTTGTTAAAACTACAAAATCAGCTTCATCCAATGCAGTTCTAGTAAAAGAAATCCAAGCGATTAAGAGAAGAGTCCAAACTGCTAAGCCAAAAGAGTCGTTTTCGACTTTCTTTGCTGACTTCAAAACAGCCCGTGTAAAGTAATTTGCCATGCCTCTCGATTTGATAAGCGGCTTCAAAGAGAGGCTTAATAATTTTCCAAACACCATGTATAGAAATCTCAGTGATCCCAAAGAGAAGGGGCTGAGAACTGGTGACGTTGTTTTTTTAGAGATTGCTGATTTTAAAAAAATTCTTAGAAATTTTTCTTCATTTGAACCTTTGCTTAAGCAATATGAAACAAATGAAAAATATAAGTCAAAATTTTGGGCGATACTAAATAAACCCTGCGATATGGTCCACGATGGCTCCAAACGGAGGTTTGACACTAACCTGTTTCTTTGCCCACTTCAGTCTTTTTTAACCGGATTCAATTCGAAAGAGTATCTAAGTAAATATAAAAGCCAACCAGCAAGCGTAGAAGAGTATTCAATCGTTTTGGAAAAACTTTTAAAAAGTCATTTACAAGATCTCGCTTCTCAAAAGTTCAAGATTACGAAAGCACATCAAAAGAATGAAGTATTAGAGCTCAAAGCTGCTCAAGTTGAAATGGTAGAGACAATAATGGGATCTGTGAGAGATACCAAAATCTTGTCTTCAATAAAAATATACGAAGACCCTGATATTGTTTCAGCTGGTCTCGAAGAATATGCTAGACAAAATAATCTTGTAAGTGAGGCATCGACTTTCTTTATTACGATAGGCTCTATGAGCGAATGGCAAGATTATAAAAGATCTCGAGAGATAGTTGCTGGGAATCGAATAGTAGTGTCTGACGAATCAAGTAAACGTGAGGACATGTCGAGGTTTTTTCGGAATCAAAAAGACAATGAAGGCTTGTATTATTTTGAGCCCAATATTAATTTGTTTTCCGAGAAAGCTAAGGACTTTTCATATTTTCTTGAGATTGAAGACATGCTTACATTGAAAATTAGTGAACACTCGATTGCGGATGGTTCATTCGTAGATTTGTTGAAAAGTCACAGGAAGGTTGGCCTTCAAAGAAATTTTAGTGATCGCCTACAGAATATAATGGGAAACTATTTTTCCAAAATTGGCACTGCCGATGTCACTTCAAATGATATTTACAGTGTATATAAAGAGAGCTGCCGTAACTTTGATTATTGAGACAGTATTTGATTGTATTGCTAGATGGTCTAGACACGTCTGTTTTTAATTAGTTGCGAGACAATCACCACCTCCACCATCTCTCCGAATCGAAATAATCAAGCCTCGCGAAAGCGGGGCTTTTTTATTTTGTTCGACATTTACTTAATGAGCGTCGGAATCATCTCAAAGGCCTGCTTCAAGAACTCACTTAGCTTTGGTGGCAGATGTTTCTGTGGTGGATAGACCATGTGAACAGGTTTTGAAGTCGAACTCCAATCAGACAGAACGCGTATCACTTTTCCAGAGGCAACCTCTTCCTTTATGAGGAAGGCCGGGAAAAAGGAAATGCCATTTCCCAGAAGGAGAAGGGATTTTAGCGCCGAGAGATTGTTAACTTCGATGCGATGAGGGATGAAGATTTTTGTCGAGCCGTTCTTGCTTTCAAGCTTCCATTCAACTGTTCCAAAGGCACTGCCATCTGGATTAAAGGCGAGGCATGAGTGTTGCTTTAACTCACGTGGGTGCTTTGGGCGGCCGTTCTTTTTAAGGTACTCAGGAGTCGCGAATAGTCCGTACTGAATGTCTCCGACCTTTCTCGCGACCAGAGAGGAGTCTTCGAGTTTGCCGATCCGAAGGGCCACGTCAAAGTTGTTGCTGATTAAATTTGTAACGTTGTCAGACAGTTCAAGCTTCACCTGGACACTGGGAAACTTCGAGAGGTAGCGAGAAAGCACCGGGGGAAGGACTTTACACCCGAGCTCCACAGGGGCGGTAACTCGAATCAGACCGTGAGGACCAAGCTGGGTTGAGACAACCTCTCGCTCCGCATTCTGAATCTCTTGCAGGCTGAGACTGCATTTTTCAAAAAATGCCAGGCCAGCCTGTGTGACTTTAAGTTGGCGAGTCGTCCGCTGAATAAGGGTGGTCGCCAGTCTTCTCTCGAGCGAGGAGACTTTGCTACTCACCGTGGAGTTAGGCATCCCAAGCTTTTTAGCTGCTTTACTAAAGCTGCCTTCTTGCACGACCTGAATGAAGACGGAGATTTCGTTAAGATCCATAAGATGGATTATACAGTACAGTGAAATATATTTTCAAATAATACATCCTAATAAACAGTGGGAAGGGGCGGTAGACTCTATCAAAAATGGAGTCTTCTATGATTAAACTATCACTCTCGCTTATTCTTTGTAGTTTCCTCGCTTATGCCGGTGAACCTGTGTGGGACGCCAATAAAGTTCAGCTGCAGGCAGAAAAACTCGCCGACGGTGTATTTGCCATTTACCCGACTCACTCGGCCGAACTTAATGCCAGCGGGGGAGCAGCGGCCACGAGTGGTGGTTTGATTGCCGGGACTAAAGGGGTGTTGATGATCGAGACCATGATCAACCAACGCCTGCATCTGCAAGTTCAAGCGCTGAATAAGAAGCTGACGGGGAAAGAAGTGATCTTCGCCGTGAACACCAGTGCCCATGGCGATCATTCGTTTGGGAACATGTATCTTTCAAAGAGCACTCGAATCATTCAACATGTGAACACTCGAAACTACCTCGCCAAACATCTGGAGGATGACAAGGCCTTCATGCTCAAGTACTTCGGCACTGGCCGCGGCATTGAAGGCATCAAGCCTCGCGAGGCGGATGTTTTAGTCTCTCCTCTGTCACGTCTTACTCTTGATCTAGGTGGAAAGACTGTTGAGATCATAGATTTTGGCTTTGCTCAGACGGGCGGTGATCTTTGGGTGTGGGAGCCTGAGTCAAAGGTCATGTGGACGGGCAATCCCATCATCGCTGCAAAACCTGCGCTTCCCTGGCTCTTGGATGGCCATCTCATTGCAACCCTCGAAACGCTCACTCGCGTGTATGAGTTTCTGCCGGCGGATGCTCGGGTGATTCCAGGACACGGCAAAGCCATCAGCCGCGAAGACCTGAAGTGGCACATCGACTATCTCGCTGCGGTTAAGGGCCAAGTTCAAAATGCGATTAAAAAGGGACTGAGTCTTGAGGACACCGTGAAGAAAGTCACTATGCCGGAGTACAAGGGGTATGTGATCTTCGATTGGGTTCACTCTGGATTAAACGTACCAGCGGCCTATAAAGATTTGACTAAGAAATGAAGTTTGCTGGTACAACAGGTTAGGTGTGTTCAGAGGTTGTCTAAGCCCGCATCGGCCAGCTGAAGTTACACTTACGAATATGCCTAAAACCATTCTCAAATTAGCCGGAGTTTATAACGTTCTCTGGGGCAGTTTCGTCGTCCTCTTCCCGCACCTGATGTTTGATTGGGCAGGGATGGATCGGCCCAATTATCTCGAGCTGTGGCAATGTGTGGGGATGATCGTCGGAGTGTATGGGGTCGGTTACTGGATCGCGGCCTCTGATCCGATCAAGCACTTTCCCATCGTCCTCGTTGGATTCTTAGGCAAGATCTTTGGTCCCATCGGATTTGCCCAGGCCCTCTGGACGGGGAAGTTTAGCCTGGGTTTTGGGATCAACATTTTATTCAATGACCTTATCTGGTGGATACCGTTCTTCCTCATTCTGAGAGAGAAGTGGCGCCGGGATCGCACGTTTCTTCAATAGAGCTCAAACCAGATCTCGTTTCGACGTAAAAACCAAATCATGAAGGGTGAGTTAAACCTGGCGAGCATAGGCTCCCCAACAACAGCGACGGAGCTCTTTTGTAAAGCAGCTCGAAAGAGCGCCAGCTTGTCTTGGTAGCGAGTCTCACTCCAGCTGCCAGAATATTTATAAACAGCAACCTTGCGAGAGGGGATTTCAAGGATCTCAATCCGGGCATCATTGGGGACGGGAAGTGTTTGCTTGGTGAATTCTTTGGGCATGGTGAACTGCACCGCATATCCGGAATTTTGTTTTACTAAATTTACGGGTGCCGTCATATCGATTTTTTCGGATGTGACTTTCTCCACCTGGGCCACCGGAGCCGTCATAGATATTTTCGTGCGTGATTGATTGTCGCCGAAGATGTACTTCGCCAAGATACGAAAGCCAGAATTGCCCGCATCTTCAAAACTTTCCTTCACAATCGTTTGAGCAATGAGAATGGGTTGGTATTCCCGTACTTCAAACTCTTCGTAAGTTTTAACAACTTTATAGGAGGGCTCTTCAATGGCCACGGCAACTCCAGGAATAAGCATGACGAACAAAAGTAAAAGTAGAGACTTCATTCATTCAATATAACATGTGTTTAACGCTGCTCCGTGTGCTTTTAATTCCACATTCTTTGCAAGAAACGATCATGACGATTGAGGCGGTGCTCCCAGAAACGAAAGTGACAAGATTTAGTTGATGAAGTAGCGTTTTTACCTATACGTCTCCAAAGGAAATCCATGTCTCAAGTTAAATCGCTATTTGCTCCTCTCAAAGTAGGAAGCCTTGAACTTAAGAATAAAATTGTCATGGCGCCCCTGACACGTTGTCGTGCCGACAAAGATCATAACCCGACCGCCATCATGGCCGAGTACTATGCGCAAAGAGCAAGTGCGGGACTTATCATCGCTGAAGCAACCATGGTTATGGAGCATAACTCGGCTTTTGGTGCGAGAGAGCCAGGGATTTATTCTGAAGCCCAAATCACTGGTTGGAAAAAAGTGACAGATGCTGTTCATCAAAAAGGTGGGAAAATCTTCCTACAACTTTGGCACGGCGGACGAGCTTGTCATCCATTTTTGAACAATGATCATGTTCCCGTCGCACCGAGTGCGATTGCCATTGAAGGTGAGATTCATACACCTAAAGGCAAAGTTCCCTACGTGACTCCAAGAGCGTTGGAGCTCAAAGAAATTCCGGTGATTGTTGAAGGCTTTAGACAGGCAGCTAAAAACGCGAAGGCAGCTGGTTTTGATGGTGTGGAAGTTCACGGCGCCAATGGATATCTGCTCGATCAGTTCATGCGTGAGTCTGCTAACCAGCGCACCGACATGTATGGCGGCAGCTTAGAAAACCGCTGTCGTTTATTGCTGGAAGTGACCAAAGCGGTTATAGAGGTGTGGGGGGCCGATAAAACAGGTGTACGTTTATCTCCGCTCAACAGCTTTAACAGTATGAAAGACTCCAATTCGCAAAAACTAACCACTTATGTTGTCACGGAGTTGAATAAACTTAAGATCGCTTATTTGCATATGATGCGAGCGGATTTTTTTGGCGTTCAAACTGGTGACGTTATGGGTGTCGCCAGAGAATCCTTCAAGGGTTTGATCATCGGAAATATGGGGTACAGTCCAGAAGAAGCAGCAGGTAGTATTGAGAAAGGTTTGATCGACGCCATTGCTTTCGGGCACCACTATGTAAGCAATCCAGATTTAGTTGAAAGAATTAAAAATGGTGTGGCGTTATCCGAGCCCGATCAAAGCACTTATTATACTAATGATGCTAAAGGCTATACGGACTATCCTTTGAATAGGAATTGACATGAAGCATGGTCTGTTGGAGAGTGCGCGCATGAAAAAATCATTTTTGGTTCCTTGCTTTTCAGCCGCCCTCTTCCTCGTCTCAGGAGCGGTTCAAGCAGATAACATCTGCCATAGCCGTGCTGAAGCACGCCGCCATTCGGCTCTAAGCCTGGCCCGCCTTAGCTACGTGAATCGAGTGAAAAGTTGCAATACGTTGCCCTCTCCAGATCGTGCAGAAAGATGCATTCAAATTGCACGCTCAACGTTTGAGAGTGATTCTCAAGCCGCACGCGCTCGCTATGCACGCGATGTTCGCGCCTGCCGTACAGAGACCTAGAGCTATCTTCGTTTGCCAGCTGCCATCGCAGTTAGGCCTCCGAAAATAAACAGATACAAAATGAACTTTGCTTTGCCGTCTGGGTCAAGTCCGCCAAAGTAAACGTAGGTTCCAGCCGAGAGGAGGAGCCCGAAAAATAAGTACGTCCATTTAAATGAAACAGCACCTTTTGTGGCTTCTTCTATTTCCTTCTGAACTTTGTCTTTTTTGATTTTTTCCGCATCCGCGATGATCTTCAGTCTCTTGGCTTCTAATTCTTTCTTCTGCTTGATCTGCTCAACATCCTTATCGATCTCAGAGATGGCTTTTTCAAGGTCGTCATGGCTCATGATTGAAACTGCCCATGGTTGCGTATCTTAGTTTCAAATTCCATCTCATCCGACTGGCTTAAACCCCGCGCGGCTTTCACATCACTTTTCTCCCAGCGAGTCAGCCACTCAGCACCAAGAAGGGTCGCTCCCTGTTTGCGAGCAAGTGCAGGATCATTATAGGCCACCGTCGTCGTACTCTTAGGCCCGGTCGCAGGTCCATAGCCCACGGTGAAACCCACCGCGAGTAGTGTCGCTCGAACGGCCGTTGAAGCGGAGTAGTTCAAGAGCTGAACTTCATTTCCGCGGCAATGATTGAAAATTTGAGCAAAGATGTCCTCGCACCAAAGCTCGAGGTTCGTTTGCATGGAGAACGGATCGTAGAAGATCACATGAGGCTTCTGCGCATTTTGAAACTTATCCGCAAAATCTCCTTGGATCAGCTCCCACTCGATATTCCCTTTGGGAGATGTCCACTTATTGAGTTTCAAAAGCTCATTCGGAGCTGCGTGATGGAGATGCGGGAACGCCGGAGCATTTCTCAAAGCAAGCTTGAGTGGATCCGTATCGTTTTCAAAACTGATGATACGAATCTTTCCTTTAAAGTCCTTATCCATGAACTCATGGATGACCGCCATGGAGTTATGGGCCGCACCGAGACCCACATCCCAGATCACAACCTCATCCAGTTCTTTCAAGCGCTCATCAATACGCGCAGGAAGCACATATAGATTTAAAGCTTCTTCTTGGGGTGGATTCACCGAATGCATGACTTCGCCCGAGCTCATCTGGCGTATGCTCGAGAATCCACGACCCGAATCATGAACTTCGTAATCTCCGAGCTGCACACGTTTGTCTTTTTTCTTCGGGCTGGTGGGTTTCATGGGAACGGTTGGGTTCTCCGGATCGCCCATGACAAGTTCAACTCTCTTGCGATTGTAGAACTCGAGGAAGCTGTCGTTCAGAATGCTCGCACGTATCTCCGCCATGAGGCGATGGTAGAACGTGATGTTATGCAGGGAGAGGAGGTGCCAACCGAGAGTCTCATCTGTTTTGATGAGATGATGAAGATAGGCGCGGGAGTAGTTGGTGCAGGCCAGGCAATCACATTTGGGATCGAGTTTTTCTTCCGCGAATTTATACACCGAGCGGCGCATTTGAAATTGGCCAAGGCTTGTGAACGCTATGCCTCGCTGAGCGAGCTGGTTGGGAATGATACAGTCGAACATATCGACCCCGCGGTGAACCGCTTCGAGGAGATCGATGGGAGTTCCGACTCCCATGAGATAGCGCGGGAGAAACTTTGGCAGCATCTCAGTTGCTACCGCCGTGAAGTCTTCGCGCTCGTTTTTTGTTTCACCCACCGCAAGACCACCGATGGCGAGGCCATCAAAACCTTCGCCGTTGACTTGCAGATTGGTCAGCACATCCGCACTTTGTTTTCTGAGGTCTTCATGACAGGCGCCTTGCACGATCCCAAACATGGACTGGCGAGAATCACCGCGGGCCTCGAGGCTGCGCTTCGCCCAGCGGTGGGTGAGCTCCATAGCGGCCTTGGCATCTTTGTGAGTGGCGGTGGATTCGATACACTGATCCAGCACCATCATGATGTCGCTGTTGATGGCCTTTTGCATATCGATGGAGAGTTCTGGTGTGAGCAGGATTGGGCTGTTGTCCACGTAGCTCAAAAACCGCGCGCCTTTCTCATTCATTTCTCTTGAGTGTGAAAGCGAAAAAATCTGAAAGCCGCCGGAGTCGGTGAGCACGGGACGATCCCAGTTCATGAACTTATGGATGCCACCGAACTTGCGCATCACCTCGGCACCAGGCCGAAGCAGAAGGTGATAGGTATTGGCGAGCAGAACATTTGAGCCGGCGGTCTTGAGTGATTCGACGGTTTGGTTTTTCACGGTGGCCTGGGTTCCCACCGGCATGAAGATCGGCGTCTGCACGGGGCCGTGAAGTGTAGTGAAGGTGGCCGCGCGCGCGCGTGAGCCCGTGGCAGTGGCCTCAAGTTTGAAATTCAATCGACTCATAGGTAGTGAACTTTTACCAAGAAAAGTCCCTTCGGGTCAGCTTTTTTCCACGGGCGTTGGGGTTTGAGATCCCCGTGGAGAAGCTTCGCGAACTCATCCGCGGAAAGTTTACCGCTTCCCACTTCCCAGAGAGCGCCGACCAGATGGCGCACCATGTGCTTTAAGAAGCCCGTGCCATGGATACGGAACTGCCAGCAGCGGGTGGTGTCAGTGGTGAAGAGGGTATCCCGCAAGAAATCCTGCGGATTGATCTGGGTGAGATCGCATTCGAGAATCTCACGCACGGTGGTGTTCGAGACTCCACCGATGGACCAGAAGTTTTTAAAGTCGTTGGTCCCTTTGAGCATCGCCACACAGGTCTGCATGAGATCGATGTTCAAAGTGCTCGGGGCCTGGGCCACGAAGCGTTCGTTGGCCGTATTCGAGAAGAGGTAGCGGTATTCTTTGGTGCGTTGATCAATGGAAGGAATGAAGTCGGCAGCGCAGGGTGAGATTTCGAGGCAGCGGATATGGTTGGGAAGGGCGGAGTTCACTTGCGCTGTGGAGAGGGGCTGAGGGTCTTCGGCAGAGATCTTGATCACCTGAGCGATGGCGTGGACTCCTTTATCGGTACGAGAGGCGGCCCTGGTCGTGAATTCACCCTTGAGGATTGTTTGTAGGGCAAGGTTGAGGTCGCCTTGGATGGTCTGAGCACCCTCTGAGTGCTGGAAGCCCTGGCGGTCTGTGCCGTCGTACTGAAGGATGGCCTTATGGAAGTTCATGGAAACATCATGACTTAGGATTTTCGACTAGGCCAGATACCGCACATGTTCCAACAGACCTTTCAGTAAGCACCGCTTAAGTAAATGTCTGTTGGATCCTCGGTGAAACCTCGGTGACTAGATTTCAGACATGAGCCATTGATCGGTCACATGGCAGTAACGAGTATGAACTTTGACATACCCTGTGTACTTCTTGGATCGATTTTCATGGCTAATCTCTATGATTCGTTGATCTTCTTCAATACCTTTCACTTCGTAGTTTAGGTTTTTGAAGCCTTCAACAGAAAGTGCTCTCACGGCCGATTGCAGGCCTGCTGCGAGAATCATCTCATTGCTGCAAGAACTGATTTTAGTGATCACATTCACCTGGCGGCCTTCGAGTGAAATAGTTTTTGGAATTATTTTTGCAAGCTCTTCACAAGTACTGCTCATAGGATTTGCACCGAGCAATTTTGCGACAAGGTCTTCTTCACTCAACTCATTTACCTGCTCGAGTCTCACCTCGATGTAGTCCTCGACGGCGTTGTAGGTCAGGATTCGGTCACAAAGAGCGAAAGAGGGCAACGACATGAGTGCTAGGGCGAGAGCTGCTAAAACTTTCATAAGAAACCTCAGGTAGATGTTTCCATCAATACTAGGGGTAACTTCGTGCTGCTAGGGAGCTTTTGTAAAACTTACACCGAGAACTCTTACGGTCTTCCGATGAGTTATCAGCTCAACAGGTTCCAGGGTTGGATTCTCAGTGCATTCACTTGAGGATAACATCCAACAGCAAATTCAATTCCTTTTTATATTTGAGAGACTCATTCTTTAAATTGTCTCTCTTTAATTCATTGATCTGGCTTAGAGCGAGAGCGATTGAGTTCCCATGGGTGAAGTCTATTAGTATGTCTAACCACATATCTCTTTTTAATCCACTAAGCTTTGCTTCAGTAAGAAAAGTCGAAATTATATTTGTGATCTTTTGGACTTCGTCTGAAATGGCATCGGGATTTTGAAAGATGCTTATTGAAAGATTGGGATGATGGATGACCGCTTGATGGTATGTACAAAGAAGGAATATGAATCTCTCCCTCAAGTCTCCCGCAAATGATTCATAATTTCTCGTTACGTCGCTGAAAACCATATCTGAGACACAACGTAGTAGCGTCGAGCGATCAGAGAAATGATTGTAAATGGCCATGGGAGTGACTTTTAGGCGACTCGCAAGACTGCGCATGGATAAGCCCTGTGGTCCGGCCTCATCGAGAAGATATAAAGCTTCCTTGAGAATGCTTTCCTTGCTTAAAACAGCTTTACCTTTGGGGCGACCAACTTTTATTTTTGGCATAGACGATAGTGGGATTGGACTAATCCGGATGGAAAAGAAATTGTTTTGAGATGTTCTAGAGAAATATCATCTTTCAGAGCCCCGAAGAGTGAGCGACCTTCTCCGATCAGCACGGGAACTTTAGTTATAACCATATCTTCAATTAACTTTTCACGTATAAATGATTGGATGACCTGTCCACCGTCGACATACACGCGCTTCCAGCCTTTATTTTCTAGGTGATTCATCACGTCGAGTGGAGACGAGTTAAGAATTTCAATTTTATCTTTGAATCTCTCGGGGACAGAAGAATTCGTTAGTGTCTTTGATAAAACCACGACAGGGTGTGAGTAGGGCCATTCTTCCATCGTGGCGACGGTTTCATAAGTTCTACGCCCCATAACAATTCCATCTACAGTATCTATAAAACCATTATAGCCATGGTCTTCAGAGGGGTCGTCTCGCTCGATAAGCCAGTTGATGTCGCCGTCTGGCTTAGCAATAAAGCCATCGAGACTAGTCCCAATAAATACGTGTCCAGTAATCATAAATCTCCTAAAAGAATAAATATACAGTGTATATATAGTGCTTCTATGTCAAGGCATTAATGGCTTTCGAGAATAGGGTCCAAACTCTGCGATCCTCTTGATGATAGACAAATGATCGATGGGGTTGGGTTTTTAGGTGCCGAGGATGGCCGGCGAAACCTTGTCTAGG
>JAUMHO010009207.1:0-11795 GCA_032360965.1 Ulva armoricana | reverse complement strand
ATGTTATAAATTACCTAGCCTAAAAATAAAACAATTATGCACTTTACTAAACAACTTCTACTTTGTGTAAGCTTGCTAACTACGCTTGCTTTAAGCCCTTTTGTTAGAGCCGATGACGCTCCTGCTATTTTGTCGATGAAAGAGCGCGCTTTGGCTGCGATCGCGCGCGCTTCGGCTTCGCCGCGCAACCGGATCGCGTCGGCGCGACGCTGGGCCAAGAGATTGACCGACACACTCTCGCCCGCGGACACCAACCGACCGACCTCGGCCTCGGCGAGCACCGCGCTCTGCTCGGTCGCCGGAGCCTCGATCGCAAACGACGCGATCTGAGACGTCGCCCGCTTCTGCTCGGCGTTCAACCGCTCGGCCTCGGACTCCAGCCGCCGGACCTCGAACAAGGCCCGGGCCAGTTCCGGCGACTCGACGTCCGCGATCGTGTCGCCCGCGCGCACGCGGTCGCCGGGTTGAACCGCAATCGACCGGACCACGCCCGGATAGGTGGCCGAGACGGCGGCGAGCGCCCCGGGCTGGGCCCGGACCATGCCCGTGAGCCGGACGACATCCTCGACCTGCCCGAAGTCGACCTCGGCCGTCTTGAGCCCGATGGCAAAGGCGGTCGCTTCGGCGACCTTCTTGGGGGCGTCGGGGTCCACCGTCGCGCCCGTGGGCTTGCCGTGGCCTTCGTGCGCGTACACAGGAATCAGGACGGCTGCGGTCGCGAGCGCCAGGGCGCTCGTCGCCAGAATCTCGCGTGAGAGGACCATGAGCGATCTCCAAATGGGGACAGGGAGCCGAGATGGGGTGGGGGATTCACCCGCCGCGTGGAAACGCAAACGGGGCTGGGAGCGCCACGGGATCATCCGTCAGCCGAGCGGTGCTCGGCAACGTGAATCTCCGGTCGTTGTGCTACACCAGGAGCGCGCAATGCATGCGCAGCAGGCCGATCGGAGGCCGGGCACAGGCCCAAGCTTCGCCGCGCACGAACCTGAGGCACGGTTCAGGAGCAGCCCACGCGACCGTCGCCCAGCTGAGGATCTCAACGACCACGGTGGTGGGCAGCTCGATCGGCGGCTTCTGGCCCGCCACCATCTTGGCCTGATCCTTGCCGCAGGTGCAGCCGCACGGATCGGAGCCATCATGGGGCTCGACCGGCCCATGACCGTGGTCGTCTCGCGCATCAGAGCTGGGGGTTTCCGAGTGGCGACGACCGTGGTGGTCGCTCGCGTCGGCCGCGAGCTGGCCGTTGCCATCAACCGAGGGAGCGGGGACGCAGGAAGCGCACGCACTCAACAACGTGTGGACGTTGCAGCAGCAGAACAACACCGCGACCACCAGGAGCGGGGCGATGAAGGTCCGAAAATGACGACCGCCAGTGAGCATGGGCCGGGGAGTGTATCGGCTATCCAGGTGTACATCCACACCCGGTCTGGTTCCTCCGGGGCAACCGCGGCGTGTGAATGATCGTGCCGGATGCCGGCCCGAGCGGTGGGCGGTCCGGAGACGGGATCATGGCGGTGCGGGAGGACGAGTCGATGGGGTTCGCGGTGCGACTATGGAGGAACGCACGATCATCCGCGCCGTGCTACGTTGCACGCGGCTTCTTCACGCGCATCCGGCCCAACAGCTGATTCACCCTGGCGAGATCGAAGGCATCGGGGTTCCAGTCTCCGAGCCAGTCGAGCATCTCGCGGTCGTCGGCGCTCAGTGTGGCCTTTGATGCGTTGGCCTTGATTTCGAGGATGTGCTGGTAGCCGCCGAGGCCGCCGCAGTCTTCGGGCGGGCCGCTCTGCCGACCGTCCACACACGTCGCGGCACGCCGCTTGCTTGGGGAGGCACGCTTGCCGGCACCGATGAACGGTTCAGGTGAGTACACCACGGTCGTGCTCTCGACCATCTTCTCGAGTTCCACGGTGTGTATCCACGAATCCCCGAAGTCGTATTCGTAGACCAAGCGCTTCTTGGGCCGGTCGAACACGTCCGCGAGCAACACCGTGCGCTCGTCGATCGTGTGGTTGCCACCCCCCAAGTCGAAGGCGAACTCCTGGGGCACGGGCGTGGCGTAGCGTGTGCGACCCTTCCCGTGGAACTGGTGCAGGTGCGAGTTGGTCCAGCCGAACGCGTGCTGGAGCGCGGTGTGGAGTTGCTCCAGGGTCAGCCGTGGATCGACCAAGAGCCGGCGCCACACCTCGGGCTCGGAATCGACCAGCCACGCACGCAGTTGCATCACCGTTGCCATGCGGCGAGTGTACCATGCGACCAGAGCCGCTTCTGTGCAAACGCCGTGTGTTGGGTACCCCGGCATTGCGGGCCGAGGCCCGGCTCGCAGTGCCGGGGTACCCGGAGGACGCATAGGGAGGCCGAAACCGCCTCGATCTCACTGTACGCCGGTGCGGGGCGAGCGGGGGGCGGGTTCAAGCTCGAACGCACGATCATTCGCCGTGGCGGATGATCGTGGCACGGGACCATGGCACAAAGACACCCTCGCTTGCGCTTCGGGCTCGTAAGCCCTCACGGGCTCGGGCTGCATGTCATTGCCTTCGTGTCTTTGCGCGGGCTTACCTCGCCCCGGCCTTCTTGCCGCCCGCCAAGGTCGGCACGCCGTCGCCCTTCTCGAAGAGGTCGGCGAACTTGAAGCCCTTGCGTTTCTTCCACTCGGCGCGGTGATAGGCGTCGGAGGCGAGCAGCGGGAAGAGGGCGGTGAGTTCACCGAACACCATCTGCTCGTGCACCACGTCCACCTTGCCCCACGAGCAGGCCTCGCGGAGGGTGGAGCCCGAGAGTGCGCCGTCGCGCGAGTCGGCGACGGTCATCTGGACAGCGTATTTGTGCATGCCAACCTCGTTGGCGGCTCGGAGAGCCGCCCCACCCTTGCCGCCCTTGCGCTCAGCCAACAACTCGGCGGCCACCACGATGTCTTGCGCGAAGTTTTTGGGCACACCGCCGCCGAGCATGAGCAGGCCGGTGTCCTTGCAGGCGAGCTTGATGTCGGTGAGTTCGCGGAAGTCTTTGCCCGAGTCGAAGGCCACTTGGCCGGTGCCGCGCTCGATGGCCTCGGTTTGTTGGAGGACGATGCCGAAGCCGGCCGAGCAGTCGGAGAAGGCGGGGACGAAGATGGGGACGCGCTTCTGGTAGGCCGTCTTCACCAGTGATTCGTTCTTGGGGTGGTGCCTGGCGAGGTACGCGCCCATCGCCTCGATGAACTCGCGGCTGGAGTAGGCGCCCGGGGAGAAGGTGGCGAAGATCTCGTGCGTCGCGGCGTCGCAGGCGCGGAGGTCGTCTTCATCGATGTAGGTGTCGTAGATGCGGTCGATCATCCAGTTGCGCAGGGTCATGTCGTCAACCGGGGGTGCTTCTGGCGAGCCCGGCGCGATGTAGTGCCTAAAACCCAGGCCCTCGAAGAAGTCCTGATCGACGATGTTGGCGCCGGTGGAGACGATGGCATCGATGCAGTTGGCTTCGAGCAGCGCGACGATGGCCTTCTTCAGCCCAGCGGAGATGAGGCTGCCGGCAAGCGTGAGGATGACGGCGCAGTCTTTGTCTTTGAGCATCATGGAGTAGATGTCCGCCGCGTTGGCGAGCGTGCGGCTGGAGTAGGCCATCTGGCGGTAGGAGTCGATGACGGGGCGCGCATCGAAGGCGGTGATATCGATGTGCTTGATGGGGCGGGAGAGGAGTTCTTTCTTGGTCCAGTTCTTGTTGGCGGGCATGGGGTGGCTCCGAAATGGCAAACAGCAAAGAGCAAATGGCAAATGAACGGCCGCGGCGGAGTTCTCGGGTTTGCTCTTTGCCCTATGCTATTTAGGTCTGCTTCGGCCTCCCCCCGGCCGGTGCGAATGGTGGTGAACGCCCGCGGGGGTGGCGCGGACGTGGGGAATGATATTCGGGTGTGAAACCCGGGTGGGGCGGGTGTGCGTCGTTTCAGGGTTGGGCAGGAGGGGCTTGAGAGCCGCGCGGAGCGTGGGCACTTCGACGGTGGCGGCCCGCCACACCAGCGGGAGTTGCACGTCGTCGTATGCGTGGATCAGCCGGTCGCGCATCCCGGCCATGCGCGCGAAGGGGATCGACGGGTGAGCGGCGCGGCACTCGGGCGACGCGCTTGGCGGCTTCGCCGATGACCATGAGTTGATGGAGCACGGCTGACTGGGTCTTGGCATCTGCCGCGAACGGCTCGAAGGATGCGCCGGCGACGAAGTCGCGATTCTCTGGGCCGCGGCGTCCATGTCCAGAAGCGTGGCCGGGTCGCGTTGGGTCGGGTCAAGCGGCATAGAGCGGGAGCACGGACGACAGGATCGCGCGTTTGCGGAGCCAGTTGGCGCTGCGCTCGATGCCCTCGCGAGAGACGAGGTCCACGCGGCGGGCGAGCATCTTTTCGAGTTCTTCCTGCATCGCGGCGAGGTCGAGCAGACCCCATTGGGCGCCCGGCTGGAAGTCGTAGAGCAGATCGATGTCGCTGGTGCTGGCGGCCTCGCCCCGGGCGTAGGAGCCGAAGAGGCTCAGCTCGCGGAGCTTCCAGCGGTGGCAGAATGCGTCGGGCTCACCGGGGCCGAACGGATTGAGCGGGTGCCTGGCGACCATGGACCACAGAGTGTAGCGAAGGTGGCCCAGCACCTGTGCGCAGAGCCTCGCGTCTGAAGCCCTCGCTCACTCTTCCAGATACGTGTACCCCTCAAGCCCGTCGTCGTAGTACTTGAGCAGGCTCTTGCCTTCGGCGAGGGTGAGGCGGTTCTGGCGGCACGCGGCCTCGATATCGAGGCGCATGGCCCGCTTCATGTCGGCGATGTCGTACTGCACATACTGCAGCACCTCCTCCACCGTGTCGCCCTCGATCACCTCGTCAACGGTCCAGTGGCCCGCCGCGTCGATGGCGATGTGGACGGCGTGGGTGTCGCCCAGCAGGTTGTGCAGGTCGCCGAGGATCTCCTGGTAGGCCCCAAGCAGGAAGACGCCGAGGTAGTAGGGCTCGACGCCGGTGGCCTCGCCGGGCAAATCGCGGACCTCGTGGAGTTCGAGGGTCTTCTTGTCGATGCGTTTGTCCACGAACTTGTCGATCTTGCCGTCGGAGTCGCAGGTGATGTCGGCGAGGATGCCGCGCCGCGTGGGTTCTTCGTTCAGGCGGTGGATGGGGAGGATGGGGAAGAGCTGGTCGATGGCCCACGAGTCGGGCATGCTCTGGAAGAGGGAGAAGTTGCAGAAGTAGATGTCGGACAGGAGCTCGGGCAGGGTCTCGAACTCCTCGGGAAGCTCGCCCTTCTTGGCCGCCTTTTCGAGGAGCTTGTGGCCGATGGCCCAGAAGAGCTGCTCGGCGACGGCGCGCATGGGCAGGCTCATGTAGCCCAAGGAGAAGAGGCTCATGGCCTCGTCGCGGGCCTGGGTGGCGTCGTGATAGGCCTCGAGCAGGTTGCGGTCGGTCATGCTCTGGAGCGCCTCGAGCAGGTCGAGGCAGGGCTGGGGCACCTCGGTTTCTGCCTTCATGGCGAGGTCGATGGCGGCCATGTCGGGGTTGGCCTCGAAGCGGCTGGAGCCGAGCACGTCGAGCACGAGGACGGAGGAGTACGCGACCATGGCGCGGCCGGACTCGGAGATGATGGTGGGGTGGGGGACTTTGGCGTCGTCGCACACGGCCTTGATGCGGTAGACCACGTCCGCCGCGTACTCGGCGACGTTGTAGTTGATGCTGCTGGACCAGGCGGACTGGCTGCCGTCGTAGTCGACGCCCATGCCGCCGCCGATGTCGAGCATGGAGACGCCCGCGCCCAGGCGATGCAGCTCGGTGTAGATGTGGGTCAGCTCGTTGATGGCGTTCTTGAGCACGCGGATGTCGTAGAGCTGGCTGCCCACGTGGCAGTGGACCAGGTTCAGACAGTCGAGCATGTCGTTCTTCTTGAGGTACTCGACAGCGCGGAGCACCTCGCTCACGAACAGGCCGAACTTGGAGCGGACGCCGGCGGACTGCTCCCAGCGGCCCGCGCCGCGGCTGGAAAGTTTCACGCGCACGCCGATCTTGGGCCGCACGTTGTAGGCCTTGGCGTGCTTGACGATGAGCTCAAGCTCGTCGAACTTCTCGACCACGGGGATGATGTTGCGGCCGAGCTTGGTGGCGAGCACGCAGGTCTCGATGAACTCCGAGTCCTTGAAGCCGTTGCAGATGATCGGCATGCCGTTGACGCCGGGCCCGCCGGCGACGGCGGAGAGGCCCAGCACGGCGAGCAGCTCGGGCTTGGAGCCGGCCTCCAGCCCGAAGCCCAGGTCGACCGCGAGGTTGGCCACGTGCTCGCAGATGTGGCGCTGCTGGTTCACCTTGATGGGGTAGACGCAGGTGTAGCCGCCGGTGTAGTTCTGCTCGCTCCGGGCGTCGTCGAAGGCCTTGCGGATCTCTTTCAGGCGGTGGGCGAGGATGTCGTTGAAGCGCAGCAGCACGGGCGTGTGGATGCCGCGCTCTTTGAGGCCCTGCACGACCTCGAAGAGGTCGATCTGCGCGGCGGGGTCTTTGGTCGGCAGCACCGTGAGGTGGCCCTCGCCGTTGCAGCCGACGTAGCCCTTGCCCCAGTCGGCCACGCCGTACAGGCGGGCGGATTCGTCGGCGGTCCATCGACCGTGGAGGAAGACGTTTTTGGCGGTGGTGAGCGTGGCCATGTTGTTGGGCGGAGAGAGTCGGGAGAGCGTCCCGATGGGCGAGCGGTTGCGCGGCGGGCACGCGGTGCGTGTGGATGGTGGGGAAAGGCGCGGTCCGACAAGCCAACGGCGACGGATGCACCTGTGCGGGTCCGTGGGAGCGGATCGGCACGCGGGCGGCGGTGCCCCGCGTGAATCTGCTCGACCCCCGCCTGCGTCAGGCCGTCGCCGTACCCGACGCGTCGGTGCGTGCATCCGTGCTTCGAGGCCCATGGTGCGCCAAGGGGCGCACCCGCCGAGCGTGGGCTTGCGGCTCCGCCGCGCCGACGACCTCGGCCAAAGACCATACAGAATAGAGCCTATTCGGCGCGTAGCAAGTGCAAACCGCGTCAATCACGCGCACTTGGGCGGTTGGCGGAAAGTCGCGGCGGAGCGAGGTGGAGCCACGGGTACGCATCGCGGGGGCGGACGGGCTGTATGATCTTGTGCTGTGCGGCCGACTTTGACGCTCCATGTCGCGCTGGTTGCCGTGGTGGGTGCGGCCGGGGTGGGCGTGGCTGAGCGAGCGGCGACGCCGATCAAATCGCTGGTGCCGGACATGGACGCGGCGGACTACGCCGTTCGTGAGGCGGCGCGCGAGCACGCGGCGGTGTCGCCCGAGATTTCGCTGCGCGACATCGAGGCCGTGCTGACGGCGGAGACCCTTTCGGCCGAGCAACGGGCCCGGCTGATGGTCGCGGCGCACGATCGGTTTGTGCGCGGGCCGCGTGCCGCGCTGGGTGTGCAGATGGGCGGCGGCGCGATGCCCGGCGGCATCCGCGACCCTGCGCCGGACCCGGGCGTGCGGCTCTCGACGGTGTTCCCCAACTTTCCGGCGGCGGGGGTGCTGATGCCGGGCGACCGGCTCTTGGAAGTGGACGGCCACGACGTGCAGATGATGACCGACGGGAGCGCGAGCTTCCGGCCGCTGGTGATCTCGCGCGATCCGGGCGATGTGGTGCGCGTGCGGCTCAGCCGCGGCGGGGAGGAGCGCACCGTGGATGTGCCGCTGGGTCGCTACGCGGACCTGCCCGCCGTGCGTTTGGGCGCGGCGACGGGCCTCTCGGATGCGGAACTGACGACGGCTTGGCTGGTGCGGAGCGCTGGGTACGCGACCAAGTGGGAAGACTCGGCCGCGATCGAGGCCCCGCTGAAGGCCGAGCAGTGGGGTGCGATCGGTGCGGAGCCCATGCGGCGCGATGGGCGTGCGCCGTCGCTGGCGCTGGTGCCCGGCGGGCGGCCGCGCGGCTCGTTGGACGGTGCAAGGGACTACGACGACGTTCGTGTGCGGGTGGGTGTGGGCGGGTTCCAGCCCGGGCGGCGCGGGGGGCAGCGCGGCGGGTGGGGCGGGGGTGCGGGCGGCTGGCAGCAGGGGCCGGGCGTGGTGGTGCAGGTGGGCCCGGCCAACCCGGCCCAGCAGGCGGCGACCGAGAAGCGATTGGGCGAGCTGTCGGCGCAGATATCGCGGGCGCGGCAGGCGCTGGAGGCGGCGCGGCAGGCGGCCCGGAACATGGACCTGCCCGCGGGACAGCGCGAAGGTGCCAAGGCCCTGATGGAGATGGTGCAGGCCGAACTGTTCGCGCTCACCGCCGAGCACACGCAACTGAGCAACCGGGCACGCGGCGTGATCGTGCCGGCGCGGCCCTGAGCGCGGCGGCTGGGCACCGTCTGACGGATGCCTTGGTTGGTGCCGGCTCGCCCGGCCTGGCTCCCGGTGCCGATGGCCTCCCCCTTCGGCGCCAGGCCCCACACGCGCCAAAACGACAACGGCCCGGGGACGGTGTGTCCCCGGGCCGAGGTTGTTCCGATGAGGTTCAGCGCGCCCGCGCGCCGAAAGGTTTGCGGCTCACACCATGGCCTTGAGGGCCTTGAGGGCGCGGATCTTGACGACGGTGCTGGCGGGCTTGCCCTTGCGCATCTCTTCGTTGCCGGTGAAGGGGTTCTTCCACATGCCGGGCTTCACGGCGGGCTTGTCGCGGGCGACGATCTTCATCATGCCCGGCACGTTGAACATGCGGGGGCCCTTCTTGGAGAGGTCGGCCGCGACGACCTTCGCCATGGTGTCGAACACCGCGGCGACGTTCTTGCGGGTGAGGCCGGTGTTGTCGGCGACGATCTTGTAGAACTCACCCTTGCCGCGGGGCTTCTTGGCGGGCTCGATCTTGGCGGGTTTGCTTGCTTTCGTGGCCATGCTGAAAACTCCATAAAAAAGGCTGTTTCGCGGCTCCACCGCGAAGAAACATTGGGGGTGTTTTACAGGATCACCGCTCCCGGTTCAAGCGTGAACATCGGGTTTTGGCACGAAATATCGCACTTTTTGTCGGTTTTGTGCAGATTCCAAGCGAAAAAACAGGGTTTTCCACAAGGGGGGTCAGGCGTGCGCGGCACCCTGCGCCCCGTCGGCGTGCTGGTCATCGTTGCACAGCCGCAGCACGATGCGCTCGTTGATGCGGTCTTGCCGCGCCGTGACGCGCTGCTGGCGCACCAGTTCCAGCACGGCCAGGAACAGGCCGATGGCCTCGGCGCGGGTGCGGCCCTCGAAGAGGCGAGAGAAGGGCATCTCCGCCGCGCCAACCGCACCCCCCGGCCCACCCCCCGCCGCGCCCCCCTCGGCGGCCTCGCGGCGGAGCCGATCGACGATGTCCTCGGCGTGCAGGGCGATGGGCGTTTCATCATCGGTAACGGTGTGCTCACCCAGGCGCGAGAGGTCGATCGCCTCCATGATGCGGCCGAAGGCCCGGGCCAGGTCCACCACGTCGAGGTCGTCCAGATCGGCCTCCGGCTCGCTCTCTGGGGGGGTTGCCATCCCGCCAACCGAGGCCCCACCGCCGGGAAACCGCCGCGACCACTCCCCCGCCCGGCGGTCGAGCGACTGGGCGGCTTCGCGGTACTTCTTGTACGCCAGCAACTGGCGGATCAGGTCCGCGCGCGGGTCGGTCGAGCCACTTCCGCTGGCAGCCTCTGCCGCGCCATCGCCCTCCGGCGGGGCCGGCATCAGCGAGCGAGACTTGATCTCCATGAGCGTCGCGGCCATCACCAAGAACTCGCCCGCCTGCTCGATGTCGATCCGCTCGATGCCCCCGGCGCGGATGAGCGCGAGGTACTGCTCCGCCACCCGGGCGATCGGGATGTCGGCGATCTCCAGCTCGTCGCGCCGGATGAGGTACAGCAGCAGGTCCAGCGGGCCCTCGAACGCGTCCAGTTGAATGCGGATATCTTCGAGGGGCATGTGGTCCATCCCTGGAGGGCAAGGCCCGATCCTGCGAGCACCCGAGTCTACCCTTCTCCCCGCCCGTGCGTGGCACGGCGGGTTTGCGCGCGATCAACCTCGCCTTTGGGAGCCAAAGCCCTGACCGGCACGCCCAGTGAACTCGACTTTGCCCGCCACGTGCTCGGAGCGCAGAGCCGCGCGGTGGCGTCGCTGTCGGCGGGCCTGGGGCCGGCGTTTCACCAAGCGGTGGACCTCATCGAGGGCTGTGCCAAGTCGGGAGGCACGGTGCTGGTGAGCGGTCTGGGCAAGTCGGGCCTGATCGGGGCGAAGGTTTCGGCCACGTTGGCGTCGTTGGGCGTGGCCTCGCACTACGTTCACCCGTCAGAGGCCGCGCACGGCGACCTGGGGCGGTTTCGCAAGGCCGATGTGTGCCTGGCGCTCTCTTTTTCGGGCGAGACCGACGAGGTGGTGAACCTCGCGGCCCTCTTGCGGCAGGATGAGATTCCGGTGGTCGCCATCACGGCCGGGCGCGGGTCTTCGAGCCTTGAACGGCTGGCGACCGTCAACCTGGCCATCGGCGCCTTAGAAGAGGAAGCGACCATCTCCCCTGCGCCCACGCTCTCGACCACCGCCACGCTGGCCCTGGGCGATGCCCTGGCCCTGTGCGCGGCCCGCCGCCTAGGCTTTTCCAGCGCCGATTTTCTCCGTCGCCACCCCGGCGGGGCGCTGGGCGGCCTGCTGAAGCCCGTGATGGAGGCCCTGCGTTTCGTGGTGGGCAAAAACCTCACGCCGGTGCCCGACGATGTAACGGTGGCGCAGGCACTGCGCTCGGCCGTGGCCACAGCGCGGCGTCCGGGCGCGGTGTTGCTGGTAGATCGGGCCACGGGCGTGCTCACCGGGTTGTTCACCGATGGCGACCTCCGCCGGCTCATCGAACGCGACCGGGCCTCGCTCGACCGCCCGATCTCCGATGTGATGACCCGCCGCCCCGGCACCCTTTCCTCTACCGCCCTCGTGCGCGACGCCGTGAAAATGGTGCGGGAGCACCGGCGCGACGAGATTCCGATCGTTGACGACGCGGGCAAGCCTGTCGGCCTGCTCGACGTGCAGGACCTGATCGCCATGAAGGTGGTGAAGGAGTGACCGCTCCTGTGTCACCCCCGGCCTCACCCCCGGCGTTCCCGGCCATCGCGCTGCTCGTGCTCGATGTGGACGGCGTGCTCACCGATGGGGCCATCATGCTGGACGACTGCGGGCGCGAGGTGAAGCGCTTCTGCGCTGCCGATGGGGTGGGCCTGCGGACGTGGGTGCGATTGGGATACCGCGTGGCGGTCATCACGGGGCGAGGGGGCACGGCTGTGCGCCACCGGCTGGCCGATCTGGGCATTGCCGAGGTGGTGCAGTCGAGCAAGGACAAGGCCGCCGCGCTGGCGGGCGTGGTCCAGCGCACGGGCCTTTCGCTCGATCGCGCGGCGTACATCGGCGACGACTGGCCAGACCTGCCGCCCATGCGCCGGGTGGCTTATCCGATCGCGGTTGCCAACGCTGCCGCGGCCGTTCGGGGGGTGGCCAAGTTCACCACCACCCGGCGCGGCGGCGACGGGGCGGTGCGCGAGGCTATCGAACATCTCCTTGACAAAATGGGCCGGATGAGCGACGCGCTGCGCCTGTACGATCACCCCTGATGGAGCAAGCGGGACCAAGCACACGGAGCGTGCGGCGTGTCGGGCTGGTGCTGGCGCTGTCGTTCGCGCTGGTCGCGGCCGGCGCTGTCGGCATCCTGCTGCTGCGCGCAAACCAGCGGCCCGCGGCGGACCCTGCCGCGGCGTCGGCCACGAGCGGCATCACCAGCGCGCCCCCCGCGGTGGATGTGGCCGAGGTCGGCCTCAAGAACGCGGGGCGGGCGCGGTTTCAGTTCGTGGACAAGGCCGAC
>JAUMHO010009176.1:0-11806 GCA_032360965.1 Ulva armoricana | reverse complement strand
AGGGCGGCGTCACGGAGGTCAAGGGCGGTGAGGCTGGGGAGGGCGCGGAGGAGGGGCAGGAGGGGCGCGGCGTCGGCGGGGAGAGTCTCGCCGGCAAGGGAGAGAGCCCGGAGGTGCGGCAGGGTTGCAGCTGCTCGGAAGGCGGGGGCCACGAGGGCGGGAGTGAGGTGGCTGAGGTGGAGGGAGTGGTTGACATCAATGGCGGGGTGGTGGGCGCGGAGCGCGGGGGTGTGGAAGGTGGGGGGAAGGCGCAGAAGGCAGTCGGGCAAGGGTGTGTGGGACAATACTGATAGGAGTAGGTGCTGTGGGAGCCGGTGGATTGCCTACAAAGAGAGTGACTGTTGCATCGAGGGGGGCCAGGAGGGGGTGAGGGGGTGCAGCAAGAATCGAAAGGAGTAAATGGAGTGTACTGTGTGTGGCTGCAAGATGGATGGTCTGTGATCTCTGGCGCTCGGGATGCTCGCGTGAGCTCAGACAGTGACTGAGACAGCGTGCGGTTCAGGACTCCAGCGGAGCAGCGACCACATGCCACCAGGCAGAAGATCGAAGCGCAAGCATGGTGATACCATCATGATGCACGGCCTTCTTGCTTGGAACGAGTCTCACCTGGTTGGAGGTGCTGGAGGCAGCAGAGGCACCACCGTATTGCAAGACCTGGCTGAGCTGCAAGCAAGCAGCGTCCTTTGTCGCTTCATCAATTAACACATCCGCAGCCTGCAGAGCGCTTGCACAGTCGTTTTTAGCTATTGGTGCTGGCTTGGCATGCGGGTGCCAACTCACAGGAGCCTAGGTGTATAAATTGGCCCACTGCTACCAGCTCAAAGAGCGTACACATCAGACGCCCGGTCCCTATTTGAATGACGGGCTCCGGAAAGATAGTGACGTATGCAGAGAAAGGTTCCCCACGCAATTCGGGACGCACCACGATGAGAGTACACGTGCGTTCAATCCACGCAAGCGCCTGTTGCTGTCTGTCGACCGCATTCTCGTCATGTACATGTCCGACCTGCAAATGTACCATGCTTCCTGTAGAAGTATCAGCGAAAGATATATACATCCGCGAGGGTTGCGATGGTCCATGGCCAGGCAGTAGTTACAACAGAGTACAAGGGCAAACCCACAAAGTGGACCAAGGTCATGGAATCAGACAACAGCAGCACAGGCTCTTCACTAGCCACTTCCACATACACACAGAAGCTGCAGGTCCATGGCCAGGCAGTCGCTTTGCGTGCTCTCATTGTGTTCATTGCACCGGCATGCACAGATCGAGTCAGTATGCACGAGATATGCATAGCTCGTATGACCAAGACACGTAAATCGTACTCTGTTGAGCCAGAGGATAAGTGCATCCTCGGCAATCGGAATCTTGGCGTCTCCAGGAGATTCAAACTCGTACAGGATATCCCGCAGCAGCTTGCTTCGAGACACCGTGCCAGAGTCGATCTCGCGCAGTGATCCATCGCGAAAACGAATTGTTACATGCCCACGGTCAATCAGAAGGCTAGTACTTGGCGATTCCGGCTCGTGATCTCGCGTTGCGCGTACCATCGATCGTCAAACTGCAGGCGCTAGCCATACCGTCAAACTGCAGGCGCTAGCCATACCACCCTGCAAAACACGCAGAAGGGCCGAAGTTATGGCAGTATAGTAGTAGGGGAATGTTATTCGGTGACGTCTCCCTGGTCCTAGGGTGGCATGGAAAGCCACTGTTCATTCACCTGGAGATATCTGAAAAAGTGCGTATGCATGCTCGTATGCGCATACGAGGCCTGTCTCCATAGTCATGCGCAGGAATACAGAACGGCAGTTAACGACGACGGGTAAAAGTTGCATCTCTCATGGTGGGCAGGTATGCATCTGCTTGGCCGACAGAATTCACCATTCAAGCGCAATTTCACGCATGCATGCGCATGTGGAATCCTTCCGGGATTCAATCCTCAAACATGGTTGCATATGGTTGCCTCCCGGAATTGACCCTCTTTCGTGGGTGGCTCCGAGTCATGATCACGGGCTCTGTGCCTTCCTCCCCTCCCACAGCGTATCCCCAGCTTGTAATGATCCGTTCGCAGTCACAGGTTGTACTGATCTGGTGGCCACCACATCCACCCTAGGGTGTCTCCGGAGACTGTCTCCCGAAAAATGTCTCCCAGGCGAAGAATGTCTCCCCGAATGTCTCCCCAGTAGGAAACACTGGTGCAACACAACAATCGGCATCAAGCCTGTTGCAGAGTTATATATACACGTCGTGAAGAAGCCTTCAACGCGGCAGTGCCTAACTTCTGTGAACCACGTTATGCACTGGTCCGATAATTCGAGGGAACGCAGTTTACAAGGGTATGTGCGACCATATACTAGGAGTAGATGGCACATGCGTACGTATGCTAGATGTGCGCCCGAGTGCATGGTGGCTGGCAGCCACAGGTGTGCTTTCACACCGAGAATACGTGGCTATGACAGGTAGCAGCGGCATCCCCGAGCTCACCCCTGCCGAGGGGTGAGGGAGCAACAAAAAAAAAAAATTTTTGAAATCGGGCATCACGCCAAACCCAAACGGGCATCGGCCACAGCACCCCTGGTTAAAGCAGCGGACACTGTCCGTCGCACGGTCGCAGCAAATTGTCGATTGAGACCAGCCCGCGCCAGTGCGTTGGCCTGAGCCTTGCAACCAGCAAAGGCATCACGACATGGCCCCAATATCGAAGACCTCGCCCGCTCGCCGGAGAACCAAAACATCGAATATCCTGCCGGCCTGGAGCACCCCTCCGCCATGCGCATGCCCACCCTTAGCACGTCGTGGTGCCCTCCTGCCGAGAATCCGGCGTCCATGGCACAGCAATGGCAGCGTGCATGCATGCAGCAGCGCCATTGTGAGCGGCTGCTGCATGCGGCACTGTGATGGCCCCTGAGCTAATGCCGAAACAGGAATGGGTAGAATCTGATACCCTGTCTCGCCTGACATTCCTAACATCGTAGGCACTCTCAGCAGCCCTTGACTTTGGAACGAAGCAAGACAGGCCTAGGGGCTGTCTATTGGACCTGGTCGCGGGCGCTGTATTGGGGTTGTGTCTGGAGAATTCTTCGAAGGCGTTGGGCTGATGTACCAAAGCCACGTTGCACTTGTGACGATTGTTGAAACAGAGGCTGCGGCCGTTGTGACACGCATGCATGCATGCACGTATGCATGTAGGTGTTCGCACACCATCATGAAGTCGGTGTCTCCTCGTAGCTCTGACACGTATGGTCCAGTGGTCGGAGGACGGTATATATAAAAGCTGACCCCTTCTTCGGAAGGTGTTGGGTTCGACTCCGCGGGCCCCCCTGGGTTTCGGTTCCGGAAACAATCACGCGCGACCACCTCGCTTAGCACAGGAGGAGGCCCTGTGAGTTGCGTGCGGTTGTCTGACGGGGGTTTCCAGGTGGTTTACCCCCTTGGCCCGCGGTCCCGGTTATCCGGAGATGTCAAGGTCCTTGTAGGATATGGCGAGTAAGTGTCACATTTACATTTACATTTACATTTACGTATTAACAGTAGAAATGCAGTATCACTCTCGCGGCACTGCACCTATAGGCACGACTTGACGTGACCGTCCTACATGCATGTATGCGAACTGGTCACACGGGATACAAGCAAGAGCCGAGCAGGTGGATGGAGCAGTAGGCACAGTGCTGCATGCATGCGGCTCTCATGCCTCGAGTGCTGCCTACACGGGGACAATCGCAGCTGGGGCCATAACCGAAAGTGTCAAACACAGGTGTCAAACACAGCTATGTGTGACACTTTCAGTCGATGGCTGTCCCTGTGCCAGCACTGCCGGCCGCTGCTGCGAGCACTCTGTAGAGATCACTTTGAAACTTTGCGGTCGTTCGAATGACTGGTCGATCGTTTCTTGCCGCCTTTAGCGCCCGGCAGCAATTGGCAGTGTTCTTGCGCAGCCTGGCCCCAGTCGCATGGATGTTTCAAACATCCTCCACCTGTTGTGCGGTGTGAATGCTTGGCTCTGCTGAGGACCTGTTGGGGGTTCCTCGGATCTTCGACGTGGTTGCGTGTCTCGGGAAAGATGCCAGTCTTCCCAAACGGTGTAGCAGGAGGAGGGTCAGGTTGTGCTGTGTTGTGCTGTGCACGCCAGCCGTTCGCGCGCGAAACTGACATCAGTCCAGGCCGCATATTCATGTCCGACATGCACCCATAATTCAACTTCGTAGTGTGGTGCTTCCAAAGAGACCTCGTAGTGTGGTGACCCGTGATGGATGTACAGCAGTGTTCACTGGTAGTGACCGTTTTTTGGGGTGGTCAGTTGAAACACCGAGGGAAACACCGAGTCCATTGCTTATGTCTGGTAGTATTTGGTAGGTGTCTGGTAGTTTTTGGGGTGGTCAGTTGAAACCTCTTCCCAAAAACTTTGAATTTCCAGGCTTGGAATGGTCAGTTACAGCTCTTCACAGCTCTTCAGAAGACAACACTGGTGCAGAGGGTGGGATCGTTGCCCTGGGTGCACCACACAACTTCAGTTACAATACCCAACGTTGGGGTTATCCCCAACCGGAACTCTCAAAGTCCCGATGCTACATTTAAGCCATGCTCTTTTCAGCATTGCCCCTAAAGCGTCAGGTCACCCGAGGCTTCTAGCGCGTCAATGAAGCATGGCGCAGCATTGTCATAAGAAACCACGGCAACACCGAAGAGTTGACTAAAGCGCCGGGACCAGGCTACTGGATTCATCGCCGGCAGGAGCAAGCCTGAAGAATTGTGACTTGAGGGCCAAGGCTGAGATTCTGACCGTCTGCGGGGGTCCTGGTACATCGTACGGGAGCCATCGTAATTAAGGTTTGCGGTGTCCTTCGCTACTCACTGCGATCCTCCTCAGCCCAGCGGCACCTGATTGTCCTGTTGTCGGGCGTGCGGCAGATGCCCATGCAGCATTCCCCAGAAATGCAGTCGCACCTGCATGGATGAACAGCATGCATGAATGGCAGGTATTGAGACACATGGCATGCATCACACGAGGTTGCAACTGGTCACTATTCCTCGTGTCTTGTGTAGGGGTGTTAGAAATTAGGGGTTGTCGAGGGGTTGCGCGTACCTGACATCATTACCTGACCAAGAGTTTCTGATGTGATGGCTGTAAGGACCACAGAGCAATCTCTCAGTGGATAGGGGGCAAGTAGCCGCAGTGCTGTTGGTGTTGGTGACTGTGTAGGGGAAAACACATAGGGATCTAGAGGAGTACGGTGTGGACATTACAGTTCCGCATGGGTTGGTTCACCCTGTTTGATGGATGCATGCAACTGAGGGGTAAGCTTGCGGTTCCGGCCCCAGACCTGCATGCAGCACTGCGGACATGCATTGCAGGGCAAACGAACCAGCAGCAGCGAGGAAAGCATGTAGGCCTGATTGAAACACCCAGAATCAAGATTTGCATGTGGCCAAACCAGGCCACCCATCAGTGCTGCGGAGCAGGCGTGTATCACAGGCATGTATCACATGCAAACTGCTGCGCTCATGCAAGTGTTCAGTGTAACTGCTGCTCACTGCTCCATGTGGTACTGCTCGCTTTCAAGCTGAAGCTCGCTTGTGCTCCATTCCGCACTCGTGCACCGAACTGAGAGGCCATGACGTCACAATGAGCTTCAGAGAAGCCTAGAGACACAATGCCAGTTGCACGGGCGTGCATTCATGGAGTCTATGTGAGCCGCGCTCCCCCACCAAAGCACTGTTTGGAGGGTCCCCCGGGCCTCAAGTCTGAGGGGGCACATAATGCATGCATGCAGGCCTGCATGCGATGCACATGCATGCGTGCAAGCACGAGGATCACTCACCGTGCCCCGAGACCGTCCCAGCGGGGCTCCTGGGCCTCGTCTGCAGATGCTGCCGAGTCACTCTGCTCGCCGCTGGAGGCGGATCCGTCGCAGTTGCGGAGGTAGACCTCATCGTAGAGGCACTTGCCGAAGAAGTGCGAGTCGTCGTCGTTGCAGCACCGGGGGCACTCAAACATGCACCTGCATGCACAACACCGCTGCAGGCCCTCGCTGTTTGCTCCTATTTCGGTTGCAATTCATGGCATGGCTGCGGGCCCGCAGAGGGAAGGTCGCCACAGACAGGGAGGCAGACTGCACGTGCCAGGACCAGGATCAAGAAGAGGTGTTGAATTACACGGTCCACAGTGCTGTGTACCTGCCCAAGCCAGCAAAGATGTGTTTCTTGAGATGATGTTTCACTGCAAACAGCGTACCACAGCGTACCACAGCGTACCACAGCAGATGGCCGCAGAATTGACAATTGGCTGCTTGGAAGCACAAGCACTGCGGCGGGAACTGGAACCGTCCGAGCGGGGCACCCTGCTCTGCGCAAGCCAAGCAGTCACAAACTACAGTTGGGGGAGCGCACAGGGAGGGGTAGTCTGCGACGCTCGCGACGAGGCCTGCGGCGTTCAGCACCTCCTGGGCGGCGTCCCTGCATGCATGGGGCAGTCGCAAAACTGTCGGCCCCTGGCCGCGTAATTCTGCGCTCCATGACCAGGGGCATGCAACACCCCTGACATACTAGGGCTAGGGTGACATTAGACTGGGGTGACATTAGACCCTACTGTAACGGTCTGGAGGAGACCAGGTCTGGAGGAGACCATGTAGAGCGAAAGAACCCAGGAACCAATCGGATATCACGCCAAATCCAGGCGGTCAGCGTCCATAACGTTACAGCCTGCGGTGAGCACAACATCTGTGGAGGGTCATGCATGATGAAGAAGTAGATGCATGCAGGAGGAACACGCACTCTTCCTGGCCGGGGTCCTGGGTGACCACCTCATCGCTCTGCTCGCTGCTGGAGGCGGATCCGTCGCAGGTGCGGAGGTAGACCTCATCGTAGAGGCACTTGCCGAAGTAGTCTGAGTCCTTGTCCTTGCAGCACCGGGGGCACTCAAACATGCACCTGCATTGTAAACGAAAACATCGCCACACCGCTAAGGACCACAGTGCAGCCCTCCCTGTCTCGCATTTCTGGTGACTTGGAACGGCTGGGGGCTGCTCGTGGGGGATATCCCAGCCGTCACCGCGGGAGCAGTGTCCACCTGGCAAGACCAAGACCATGCAAGTCACGGTGCCCTGATGACTGGTCCTCAGCCAGCATGCAGACGGCCCCATGCCAACGAGTCGACGCGCCTCGAGATCATACTTAAAAGCAATTCGCGTGTTACAGCAAATGGCCATGGGCGCAACAGACGCCGCCTGGACGTACGTGCACCAGCAGGGGGCATCGAGACCAGCCGAGCGATGCAGTCTTCCTGCCAGAGCGCCACCTGTGCTGGCTGTACTTGTAATGAACAATGAATAAAGGGGGGGGAGCGCACAGGGAGGGGTAGTCTGCGACGCTCGCGGCGAGGCCTGCGGCGTCCAGCACCTCCTGGGAGCCGTCCCTGCATGCATGGGGCAGTCATACAGCATGTTACTCCTGCAGTGAAGGGGTTCTGTGTTACACCCTTACAGCCCGGAGATCAGCCCGAAATCCCAAGGGTTAAAAACACAAGTCAACCAAAGCAACAACACAAACGACCACACAACCACAACCACACAATCCAAACAGACGTCACACCCATAACCACCCACTGACCCAAATGTCATACATCACCATCAGACAACAGTAACACCACTTGCCAGACAACGCATGCAACACCTGCAAATCAGGAACACCCTGCAGTGTAGGGGTGCTATGCTATGTGAGGGCCTGTGCCTACTTCATGGTCTGTCACCAAACAAACAAAAAAACACAAGGAATGAAGAGATGGACATCTATACCATCTCCTGCGAGCAGGGCACTACGACTACGACGCCGGACTGGATGTGCCTGTGTTGCCGATGTGAGGTGGTGTGCTGTAGTGTCACTGTAGCATGCTCCCTGTGTGTGTGCTTTGCAGTCACAGCTTCGGTGTGTGGGTGAACGTGGCTAGCACTGGTGTTGTCTGATTCCATGACTTGGTCCACTTTGTGGGTTTGCCCTTGTACTCTTTTGTAACTACATCTACACCACAAGTACCTGCGCATGCGCCGGTGCAACCCACGGAATCCACACAACGTGTGATTCTCGAACTGTGCGAGTGTCCGAATGTGGTATGCCGATAAGACGACCGGCAGGTACACCTTGGGTGCGAACAAACATTACTCACTCTGCCGCAATCATCCGCGATGATGGAACAGCACAGCCCTCGCGCGAGTGCGGTGCTGTTCTTCGCCCGCAACGACGGGTCGTCCAGTTTGGAGGTGACCTGTGACGACAAAGCATGTATGCACAGGGTTTTCGTCGACATGCTGGCAACGCCCTGGCAGACGTTGTGCGTAGTGAATATGAGTAGTTACAAAAGAGTACAAGGGCAAACCCACAGAATGGACCAAGTCATGGAATCAGACAACAGCAGCACAGGCTCTTCACTAGCCAGTGCGTAGTGAATATCGATATCGGAATTAGGGCCCGGAAGCTGTGGGGAAACGAGAGTGCCATGACAGCGGCGCGTACCCGTGACCCTCAGTGCGACATGCGGAAGGCTCAAAGGCCGGAAGAGGGTGAACAGAGACACGTACCCGGCTTCAATGGTCGCGGTCGAGGCGGTGACAAAGTCCGATACAGAGACCGAGTCTTGGCGAGCGGCGCGGGCCATGGTCCCGAAGAACGCCAGCACGGCGCCAGCTGTACGGAGAGTCATGGTGTGTGGAGCAAGATGGTACGTACAGCTACCGAGGGCGTCCGGCAGGAAGGGCAGGCTGTGCTGACCGTGTGTTGGAAGATCTCAGACTTGTGAAACTCGTAGTGTCGAACCGGTCTTGCAACAACCACGGGTGAGAAGGTTGAACAACGGAGCAGAACACAAAACGGGTAGCAAGAGTTGTCAAGGATGCTTTATCCAAGGCAGCGTGCCCACGCTGCGGCGACGTCGAGTGTCCGAGCGCCACGCAGCCATGTGGCGTTGGCATCCTGAGTGCAATGCCATGAATAAAAGTGAACACGTGACCCCCATAACGCCTCCTGTTGTGCATTTACGGCCGCCACTCCCGGGCCGGTTCAGTATATCAACCCATTAAACCCCAGACTCTGCAGGTGCACTGGATGTGGCATTGCGGCCATTGACTGTGCTGTAAGTGATGTGCAGAGTGTTGCTTTGAACACAGGCCTATAGCTAACAGTGTGAAAACAGTGCATGGATACAGCCATGGTAATGAACGACAAGGCCTGGTGCAGTCAGACGCAAGTTCAAGCCCCAAAGCCCTACATGCTTCAAGTAGCCAAAGCGTCACGGTGCAAGCTAGTCAATGTAAGTGTAAATGTGACACTTACTTGCCATATCCTAGTGAACAACTGCACACAATAATTGTGTCACAGTCCATTGATGATCATGCCCTTGGTTTACTGCTCTTGAGCTCAGTGCAAGATTGTGTGTCCGCAGTGTCACACTGGGTAATGTGCATCATGATGCTAACACAAGCACAGCAACAGATGTAAATGTGACACTTACTTGCCATATCCTACAAGGACTTTGACATCTCCGGATAACCGGGACCACGGGCCAAGACAGATGAAGCACACACACCCAAAAAACACATGCGCATTACTCCCAAAACCCTCCACTGCCTTGAATGCTGTACAGAAGTGCACACATGCCGCAACCAATCTCACCAGTCCACCAATAACAGTGCCCCACTTGAAGCACACTCTTCCCGCACCGGTTCTGCGTGGCCTGTGTTTGCTGGAGCGAACCCATCCACAGACGGGACACTTCCATGTTGCACAGCTGCAGATGCGGCCCCTGAAGCTTGTGAGGCCGTGTCAAACACTTCACTGGTACGATTCCCAGTGCTTTGCGCTAGCCCTGACGCATACGAGCTGGAGCTGCCTTGTGATGATTTGTCCAAATGACTGCCCTGGAGTCGTGGCTTCACTGTGTGGCGCCCCTGCCTGATGCCGCACCTGTGGTGGTGCCCCCTTCAGCTCCCGTGTTGCACCTGGCTGTGGCCGATGCATGCTTGCTTGGTTGTGGTGTGACGTCCGATGTCTTGTTCTTCTTCTTCTTCTTTTAGCAGTCACACAAACCGACATAATAAATAGCCCCGGGATCCCTCACGCCCTAGAATCCTGCACGCACACCCCACCGGTGCCCCGCAAGCCTGGCTTGGGCAACCACCCATGACAGCAGAGGTGAGCGCGCGGCACGCCCTCTCCACGGGGGCGTACGTGTGCAGGAATAGCCGGGGCTGGCGCAAACGGGGGGAAGCATAACTGAGACAGGGCGGAGATCTAGAGGGCCAGGCAGCTGGGGGAAGGGAAAGAAAAAAAAACACACAGGAATCGGGCATCACGCCAAACCCAAATGGGCAGCGGCCACAGCACCCCTATCGGTAGGGGCGGACAGGTGCAGGACGGGCGCAAGAGGGGGCACAACCACAGGGGCAGGAGCAAGCGGGGGCGCCACAAAGCGGAGCCATGACTTCAGGGCCGACCTGTCAGGCAGACACAAGCTTAAGCCCGTGGTCCCGGTTATCCGGAGATGTCAAAGTCCTTGTAGGATATGGCGAGTAAGTGTCACATTTACATTTACATTTACATTTAAGCCGCGCAGAACCGGTGCAGGAAGAGGCAAGGAGGGGTCCCAGCAGGGGGAGTCCGACTGGAAGAGTCCGATTGGAAGAAGGAAAGGGTCCGACGCAGACGGGGCGGGCCTACGGCCTGGTGCGGGTGTAGGTACCTGTGCAGTGTAACGCGGACATGAGAGGCATTTGCATCTGAGGCAGTCACTGAGACGCTCAGGCGCAAAGATCGCATCGAGGTATGCTGGCGCGTCGTACTCCGCTTGGCGACCACGCCGCACGCCCTCGCATGATCTGGCTCGGCAGCAAAACCTCCAATGCATGTGCACAGCATGCGTAGCACAGTGGCAGGGCAACAGGAGCCGGCGTGCCACATCTCAGGTGCGGCCACAGCGCGGCGGCGAGCATGCATGGCATCGCCGGGCGTTGGAAAGATCCTCTGAGTATGCGGGAGTTGAGCAAAGCTGGCGGTGAGGAAGCTTCCTAGGCCCCCGCAGGCCTCCCCCGGAGGAGCTGTGGAGGCGGCCTGCGTTGAGCTGAGACTTCGCGCAGAAGTCTGCCGGTTCAGAGTTTACGTACTGTGTGGTGTGCAAGTCGACATGTTCCAGGGAGGGACCTGTCTTGATAGTGTGTGCCTGTTTTGCTTGCTTGAGCTGATGTGTGGGATACCCTAGGCAGTGCTTGGCAGAGGTAGGTTGGCGCCGCCGGGACTTTGGATTGATCTCGGTGTAACAACACACACAACCATGCACGTGTTCCCGTTGTACCTTCGTGGCCGTCGTCGTGCGAACACGGAAGCTGGCTGACGCAGAGGCAGATCTAGATCTGGAGCGCGACCATCATGTTGAGAACTGATCATGCAGTCTACGCTGCATGACAGGTGCGGCTGGGAATCGCGGTCTATAGCTTGCAATTTGAAGCTGGAGCATAGGTGGCGCTCTTCTTGCGAAATAGTGCAATCGCAGACACGCTTTGGTCAGGAAACATATATAGATCACTTGCGGGGCACGAACGGTGACGCGCCTTGCGGTTTCGACGATGTCGACGTACGAAGTTACAGACGGCACAGTAATTATTCCTTGAAAACCTGGTCACGGCTTCTCGGCGGTGGTGTTGATGTGAGATTCGGGTTGGAGCACCCTGCACTGTACCAACGCCGCGGATGCCCACCTCGGGTGGGCATCCAGGGTGGGCACCCAGAATTGCAGGGTGGGCACCGAGCCTGCAGCTGCCAGGAGAG
>JAUMHO010009165.1:0-11812 GCA_032360965.1 Ulva armoricana | reverse complement strand
GGGGGGCGGGGGACCGGCCTAGCACGGAGGAGTTGGGTATGAAGGCCGTTCCTTGCAGAGTCATGCGCGAGAAGCAGCCCCCTTGCAACTCACAGCGCAAGGCCGTCGGTCGGAACAGGCAGCCCAGGTAGGACCGGCCGCCCATCGAGCCTCGCCCGCAGCGGCGCCGAAGCGAGGACAAGCCTGGCGATGCCGCGGCAGAGCGTGGTGGAGAGGTCACGCATCGCATTCTCCATGAAGAGTTTATTGGAGACAGCGCCTGTCGAGTCCGCAAACTCTGAAATCTCATTGAGGAGAACAAAGGCTGGGGGGCCCACACGGCCATATGTTTCAAGGGATAGGGGGGCGAAACGGCACGCGCCTGTGCCGGTACGTCCGTACTTCTCCCGCTTGGACGCATCCTTGGCCCGGGTAGATGCCCCAGTCTCCCACGCCGCAGCAGTAACCGCCGATGATGCGAGAAGGTGTGTCACGCACTCGGAGAGTCGTTTGCGTGTACAATGCTTTGTTGCCAAGCTCGTGTGAGTACCCACTCTGGAACTTCATCATACCACATAACGCCGCTTCGTCAACCATGTCGAAGATTTCGGACAGGCGAGTCCTCATGTATCGCGCGTTATTTGGATCGGATTCCAAACAGGGCCCACACTACAGAGGTCGTGATCTTCATCAGCACGTAAACGATAAATAAGCAAGCATGCCTGCCGTTATGCGCATTCTAGGACATGCCTCGAGCCTGTCCGGTGATCTAGAGTTTTGTTTCCACTTGCTTGATTACATATTCAGCATCTCACAAGCCACAGCTTGCTTAACTACCACGCTAGCTGTTACCATCCAGCCACTCTGCTGTGCCCTTCTCGTCCCCATGTTGAACACAAAACCGCGCACTAATCGTCCAGGGCAAAAATGGTCACATGTGCAGAGTTTTATCTTGCTACAGGGCCCAGTGAAAAGCAAGCTGGAGGCACAAAATGTGCCTCAAGATTATTGCCTCATCTCCCCATTGAGGCAAACCGTCCAGGGCCATTTGAGGCAAGCTGGAGGCAAAAAATGTGACTGGAAACTGTCATTCCTCGGCCTCAACTGCTCAAAAGTTACTGGAGAATTGCACGCTCATGTAGAGCCACCGATACCAATGAAATGGAATGTCTTGCAAACTGTTACAAGTATACCCAGTCCAAAGTGGGACTATCGCATATAGAGCATCGGTGTACCTCGTACTTATTCATGGGCCCAATGTCACACCACAACAGCATAACACCTCACGACACCCTCACTAAGTCAGGACTGAACTGCATCCCATACCACTAGTCAAGGTTCACATGTTCCCAATATACGCCACCTGCTACAAATCACATTCGTCGATCGACTCACCATTCTACACCCTGACTCGGAAATTTTCTCACACAAATACATACTTGTTTGCGTTGTAAATGGACAGAAAATATCTGACAAAACCGAATAGAACGGCAAAAAATGCACTTGTGACCATTGCGGTTTCGCGGAGGATGGACTTGTAGACAGCCTGACATGGTACACCGCTTTGCAGCGCATTCGGGTATGATGGGAAAGGTGCCAACTTTCCTAGCCCAAGAGTGGTCATGATAGTGTTCAGCTGAATTCGAACATAGATAGCTGTCCGAATGATGTACTTCAGAGGTCCCATGGGCACTTCTTCCCCTGAGAACGCCGGGGCCTGCAGAGTGTAGCATTACAGAGATTAAAGAGCATGGAAAATTGAGATCCCAGAATCAGGCTGTGCATCCACGGTCGTGTGTTCAATACAGCGACGATGGAACACACCACTTTATCGATCTTGACCAGCGCATTGATTTCCTTCAGTCGTTCATTGTTTAGCGACTCCAACGCATCGGACAGCCGCTCGGCCTTGAACATACTATCGGCCAGTCCTACAGCACTATCCAAAGCAGTCTCCAGGCTGTAGCCAAGACGCCACGTCATCGCATGGGCAGCATCACCAACAATGGTAATTGCTGGAGCTAGCTCAGGAGTTGCAACCTTGCTTACAAGCACAGTGCCCCCCTTACTGAAACCGATTGGCTGCCTCATCACTGCTCGTGCCAAGCCATCCACCCATTCGTCGGGGAGTCCAAATCCAAACATGGTCTGCAGAGAAATAGTCTCCCAGTCGTTTGAAACGGCTGTAACAGGATGAAACCAAAAAACAGGTGGAGACGTTGGTGTTGACCGGTCCACATGTTTGGGCAGGGATTGGAATTAGGCCAGATTCGAAGCTCACCGCGATGGTGTCTCTTAACTCTGTTCCTCCACCTTTCTTCTCAATGACTTCATCTAGTTCTGAGAATAGTGCGGGTGTGCCTTCAAGCGTAGCACAGTACTTTCTTTCACTGTTTGGGTCCTGGAACAACAGCAAGCGTATGCGGTAGTGCTTTCGTTCGCCCCATTCTGGTTTTGGCCAACCAACGACTTCTATTGGGCTGGCGAGTGATGCCCGCTGGCCTGCAACCATCAGACAACATTTCTGGCGTGACCATGCAAGGATTTGTTCACGGCTGGCACAACAACTCTTATACCATGCGCACCATGAACAAAGAGTGCGACAGCTATATATACAGGGGTAGCTAGGTATTTCGGGAATGGGTAATGAAAAACAACGCTGATATAGGTAACTCGGCGCTGTCAACAAGATAAGAAAAGAGTCGGCGACGTGACTCATGCAGTGAAGGAACATGCTGAATATCAAAGTGGCTAAGGAGAACCATTTGGTTCCATAACAATTTTCGATCGAGGCCTAGCATGCGACTTTGGAATTGATTGGACACCAATGCACCCCTCAAATGTGTTGTCATGTTGCACAACATTGATACCCGGCTATACTCTTGCAGAAGACAACAGAATCTTGCCTTGAACCTCCATCAAGATGTTGGGATCCTCCTGGATGTCAAGTTCCCTTGGAGGCTGCATGACCTGCTGCCATTCTGGACTTGGCCACGATGATGGGTCTCCCAGTTGAGTCGCAGTCACGTACCGCATGGGGCCGACAAAGCCATACTCTGACTTCATTGAGCGGTCGCTTTTGACCAGAACTTTGCGCACCTCACTTCGAACTCCATCAGCACCCACCAAGAGGTCATACTTAATAGTCGTCATGCCGTCCGGGCCATTCAAGGATACTGTTTGTTGGGCGACATCAATGTTCTCATGACCCTGCAAAAAGATGAACAATTTCTTTAAATCCTATCCTCCCAATTTTTCAACCTGCTGATTCACCAGGACTGCGTAGGCTTGGGCCCCCAGCATTAAGCATGGAACGCACCAATAACGTGTGCTGGCTATGAAAGCTCACCCGCCCAGGAGCAATCCTGTTGATTTCAGATCTGAGGAACTGTTTCAGATAGCCATAAGTTGTGAAATACTGCAGCTCAGGCAGTAAACCTGTCTGTGGTGATCCATGGACACTATCAATGCCACGGACCTCACAAGTTGTCAGGATTCCGGACCGGAAGTTCTCCCCTACGCAGTATCCCGATCTCAGCGGACATCCTCAATTGCGAATCCAGAGGTGAAAAAAAATGAGGATCGCCAGGATTCACATGTGCACACCTGTCAGATTGCAGCCCAGGCCGCGCAAGGCTAGCATGGCATGGGATGAGAGGGTGACTTTACTTGTTTCAGGACCAGGCGCAGCGTCGATGTCGACTCGGTCATAAACCTGGATTCATAGAGATAAATCAAACAAATCTAACATATACTGTGTCCTTGGTGCGGCTAGGGATTTGTGGCAGCACCTGAACGCTCATTCCCCACTTTGCAAGACCCAGCGCCGAGGCCAAGCCAGCAACACCTCCACCGATCACAACAGCAAGGCCATGAGCCTCTTTGTTCAGCAGACTTGGATCGCGCAATTGCCAAGCAGCGTTGTAGTCACGTGACCTTGCCTGACAACGCCTGACCTGCGTGACTGCTGTAGTCCTTGAGGGGTGGCAATACCGGGGTTTTCCGGAGCCGCTGCAGATACTTGAATGCACACAATAGCCATATTTTTTGTTGTTGCTGCAACTGGTTTTCTTCAGCGACGTGATGTGTGCACGAGACACCTGCATCAAAACTGCCTCCTATATATGTTCCGAACTAAGGTTCCTCACATCACGCATCCGCTCCAGACGTATGTCCACCTCGATGAACAAATGCAAGGGAATAATACCCGCGCTTTGCACAATGTTGCAACATTTTTGCGCTTATTCATCCCGAGGGAGTACAATGACCGCTTTCAAATCCACAAGCATGTAATGCGCTAGTCGTCACATGCGCGTTTACAAGTCTTTGAAAATGAACAGATTCAGCCGGTGAAACATGTTTAAGCAACGTCGAACAAAACATGTTGCTCAGGATAGCTTCGTTAACTTCCTGCAGGTGGTCATGTTTTTGGCTGAGTTGCGACCCTTTCGCATGGCGATATTAGCAGTCGCGCATACATCATGTACAAACCGGAACGCCGCCGTTTCATTAAGTAGTAATGTGTACAAGCAAGTGTGCCCGATGGCTTATGCCAAGCATGCGTTTTGCTACATTACCAGGCTAGATCGCAGTCTCAATCCGTTACACATCTTGCCGACGCCACATCGTCTCTGTAGACCTGCTGCAGCGCCCGTACCAGCTCCCCCACCAACAGAGCAATCATTGCTGTATGTTAGAATAGGAGTTTCTGTTCTGTGCTTTTGCGCAAGCATCTTCTTCCTTTCACTGGTTTTCCTTGTAAGGGTAGGTGCGCACTTGCCTTTTGCTGTGTTCACATGCTGTTAGAAGCTAGTTCAGCCGTTCAAGCCCTGTATGTGCAGAAATTTTTTTCCACCGTCAACAAGCTGAATTCAACCATTGATACCATCAATCAAGAGCTCCCTGGGGTAGCGGCATCCATTCGCCTGACAAGCCTAGAAATGGCAGACTGCATTCTAGAGTTTGCTGGTCTTGGCAGAGATGTCTCTGGTGGAATCCGAGCTAGTGGTCGAGCACTGAAGGCAACAGAAGCATCTTTGCAGGAGAGTGGTGAAGCTCTCCAGAGTGTGTGGGCCAATTACATCAAGCCAGGGATAAAGGAACGCATCAAAGCGTCCAAAGGTTGTGACCAAATCCTGTGTTGATCAGTAGATGTGTTGCACTGGTAGCACAACTTATTTACTGCGGCCTTCATGTAGATATATGGGATCATACTCTTGAATCCAATTCAACCTTAGATCGAGATCCAACAGCAGCTGAAGTTGCAGCAGTAACCAGAATGTCCATTGCTGAGCTGCGGCAGTCACTGGCTGCCATCAGCGCCCTGCACCAGGTGTGTCTGTGTGACAACGACAAGTACATTCTTTGATATCATCTTTGCTTGACCACTTGCATCACTGTCCTGAGATGCAGTGCCAAGACTGGAGACACGCACGGTTCAGATGGTTGCGTGCACTGGCGCTGTATGTCTTGGCTGTCCATCTCCGTGTATTCATTGGATTCTTACATGTCGGTTGATTCTTGTGTAGGTCGCTGTCCAGGGCGTCCGCGTGATGGCATCTGTGCAGCAGACGTCCGTACAAGATGCGACAGGTGAAGGCCGGTCGCCCAAGGATGTTGCATGGCAAGATAGTCCTGCAGATGATGCGGCAAAAGCAAAAAGGTCTGAAAACGTGCTGAAGGCTGGTTGGCTGCATCCAGAGCAATCTGCAGGCCCGTTTCCGCCTGCACAGAATGCAACAGGGCAACCACAGCGGGGTTCGGGCAACGACCAGTCTGCCAGCGATGCTGGAAGTAAAAACACATCCAGTCAAAGTGAACATAGCTCAACAGATGACCCTCCAGGTTAATTATAGTCATTATCATGTCGTCAAATGATCTGAGTGGCGTTTTTAGTTCACACGGTGTGCTGCCTGTTTCAGTTCAAAGATCTGTTTCAATTCAAAGATCAATGAGATGCTACCTGGCACAAATGCCACCAGTCAGGGGCAGATCTGGTTGTTTCATGCGGTAACATTTGCCTGGAATATACTACCAGAAGACGAGGCGTATTGAGAATTGGAGTTAACATAAGGGTTACTGTCAGGCGCATAAAGACTGTAGGTGTTAGTTAAAGAGACTGAATCCAAGCTCGAGGAAAAGTTATGTGGCAACGTTCTTGACATGGCTACATCAAGTCGTGCTGCTCAGGCATGTGCACCGTTTTCGTGACGTGAAGGCGGCTAACACCCCCCTTGCGGACTGGTACGTGGCCTATCGTCACAAAGCCCGGCGTAGCGGGCCAGTACTACTGGCCCAGTAGGCACGCATGACGGGAGCTTGCAAGCAAAAGCTCAAACCACCACCTACGCACCTTCGATTGGCACCGTACAAGTCATGTGTGTTTACGGTGGTTATTTCTGTATCGTTTGCAACTTCAGCGGTGCGAGTCGCATGCGTGTAGCAAACGAAGGGTGCGCAGGCATATCCCGAACCAGTATTTGACACCACGGTTTAGAAATCATTACCACGTGAACCTCGGAGATTTAAATATGCGTGCGCGATCGAGGTGTGGCAATTATATTGCTCATGTATCTGACGTCATACAGACCACATTATCACCAAGAGTCTTTAGATGCGTTGACAGGGAGCACAGGCGACAGGGTTAAGCATGTAAATCTCCACGTCCGCGCAGGTGGACTGGGAGTCGCAAAGTCACGTCACTCGATGTTGCTCATCATAACCATGGTGTCAAAAGCTCCAGGAGTCCCCCGTTCTCTTTTCCGATAAAGAAACCCACTTCATGACATCACGGAAACACATTTATCAGTGGCCCATACAAACTAATGGATGCCATTCATACATGGCAGCAGCTCGGCTCCACATCTAGAGGCGCAAAGGTCCATTCCAAGCTTTACACATCCTCCATTTTCATTAAAATGCCTTCCATGTCAAGATTATCATATCCAGTTTGTAGTCTATGTCTGGTCGCTGTAGTTTTGTGTCACCGACGTACTGAGGAACCAATGGCTCTGAAACCCACATCATGAATCAGAAGTGAGTTTAATTTGTACTCCTGCACTTCTATACTTCAGACTGTTGAGTCAGAGTTAGGATGTTCCCGTTGTGGGAGCGCTAGCTGCACAGGTGTGGCGCTAGCTGCACAGGCGTGTGCTGCGGTCTGGTAACTTTCATAGTCTGCACGCGATCCCTTGCCCCCAAGTGTGGATACAGGTTACGCTATGTAGCATAACAAATACTTTCAACCAGTGGGATGAGCGGCAGTCCCGGGTCGTGCCTGCAACACTGTTAGAGGTGTGGCAGCGCGCCAACAACAGACGGACTCGAACCGTTGCGTATATAATGCAGTGGACAGAGACGATCACCGTGTCTCAATGGTACACCGCTATGCCGGACCGTATGACCAGCTAGTCCATGTTTCAGTGCGGGGGTGGATTACGGGGATGGGTCACCCCACGACAGGTGGCTTCAAGTGTAGTACATTGTGCAACGCGACAAACCTCCGGTTCACCTGCTGATTAGAATCAGAGGCTGTGGAGGAGCATATTGTGCGGGAAACCTGCGGTTCTCTTTTCAGATCGGTGCTGGACTTGTTGTGGTTACCACTGATATCAGTGATGCGGTGTAGACCTCCACCGCGGGCCTGTGTTGAGCTTAAACATGCAAATGCAATCACGGCGTGCTAGGAGTAGGGCATGACATGAAACATAGTCACGTGGCGCTTGGAGTTCTTGCGGAACTCGTGCATCTGGGCGAATCCACTGCTTATCTCTGGGCGAATCCACTGCTTATCTCTAAGTAGACTTCACGTCCACACTTCCATATGCAAGCATCTCCAGGGAACACCCTGTACGTGCTACTGTACTACAAGTACGTGGACCTGTCTGTTTGCAGATCGGAAGTGGCCGACTGGATCTCGAACCTTTGTGGTCAGTTGCAATTGGCAGGTCGCATTCGGGTGGCGGATGATGGCATCAATGTTGTGGTGAGCTCACACCTTGCGGCACCGGCTGAGATCCAGCATGTTGCATTAGTTCAGGATTTTAAGTGTAGGTAGGAGGTTCTCGGCAGGCATGTGATGACCACATTGCCGCAGTCAGTTCACATCAGGTGATCCAGGGCACGGACATTGATTTCAAGCTGTCAAGATCAAGTGGAGCTGCCAATGACGCATGTAAGACAGAAAGTGGATTTACTGGACTTTCAGTACGACAATGCCATGAACTGGTATTTTCCTGCAAGGTCGTCCAACGCAATCTGTACACGTCGTGTGGTATGGGTGGTAGATTCTCAGCTTTGTATTGCAGCCTGCTGCGATCGGCACCTGCCCCCTGGAATGACGAAATCTCACGTTCCAGGTCACTTTAGGAGCTAAAGCCAATGGCCTTTCCGATCCTTCCAATGCTGGCAATAAACTCAGTCCACAGGGGTTTCATGCCGCTATCACTGAATTTGACGCATGCAGCACAGTGCTCATGGATGTACGCAACGTTTACGAGTCTAACATTGGATTTTTCCTTGTGGTATGCACACACCCCCCTGTCATTGTGACCTGGTGCCCTTGAATTGCCACTCAGGCCCTAGAAGTTGGTAAAATCGCTCTCCATGTTGGCACTAGCCTTCTACATGCACAGCTGTGCTTGTGCTTTAGCCTCAAGAAAGCCTAGCGAATGGGCAGACTGGCCTTGCAGCCTCAGTTTACCTAGCAGTAACGAACAGAATGCTTAGTGCATGGGTAGACTGGCATTGCAGCTGAACCAACTGCTCCTCCAGTGGCAGGTTTCCACCTGCGAGGCTTGAGGCTGCTGTTGTGTGTCACGCTTCCCTTCACGTACACCATGCATGATAATTGCTCGCTAGCACTTGCTATCCATACAATGGACACCCTCATGGCTGCAATTTGCTGATCGATGCACAGGAACATAACATGGTTTGCATACAGGATGGCCTGCCAACATTGAAGCCGCCAACACGGTGCTTTTCAGAGTGGCCAGCATGGCTAGATCAGCAGCTACCACATCTGGCTGGCAAACGGGTCCTGATGTACTGTACAGGAGGTGCGCATTGCACTGAAGTTGACTGCTCCATGCATGCATTGCGATCTCGGCACGAATCAGCAATGCATCGTTGTCTTTGCCCAGGGCGTCCTGGATGGGCACATGATGCCTCAGGCCTGACGACTCCTGCGATGACTACGCCTATGATTGTGCCCACAGGCTTTTCTTGCTGCTCATCACCGCCAACATTGATGTCATTTACTTTTGAATTCCTGCTAAGCAGGGGTAAGGTGTGAGCGAGCTTCTGCGTATTTACGTGGAAAAGGCCTTCCATACAGCAATGTGGAGCATCTGCAAGGTTTGCTCTCTTTCATATCGCCAGCTTCGTGCACTGCAGACTTGCTGCAATCTTGCATGCCCGCCTGGCTGTGTTTTGACTGTGAGCGACTGCATCTGGCTGCGGCCGGGCACATGTGTGGCACATGTATGCAGGCGGCATCGAGCGGTATCTGGAGGCATTTCCTGATGGTGGTGCTTTCGTAGGAAAGAACTTTGTTTTTGACGAACGTGTGGTTCACCCCAACAGATTGCACGGCAATAGCGTTGTCGGCCGCTGCCTGCTGTGTTATGCCCCTCATGACGACTATAGCCAAAGACACCGCTGCAGCCACTGTCGTCTGCTTGTGCTAATCTGCACTCGGTGTGCATACACCCGTGCCTCTACGGGCGGTCCTGCCGGTGACAAGCGGTCTGACTGCGAGGGTGACGGCCGGCATGGTAACTCGGGGGCTGTCCAACCTGCAGCTGCATGTGTGGAAGGAGCGCCTCACGACGTCGGTAGCAGCGGTGGTGGTGTAGACACCCAAGGTCATTGTAGCAGACAGAAGCTGCTCTGTAGGCATTGCATGGAAGGGCGCATTTGTTCCCGGCAGCCAGCTGCTGTGCTCCCGGTGTGATCCATGCAATCCCTTTGCTCCAGTGACTCACGATCAACAGTGACACCGACAACATTTCCAACATACGTTGCAAGTGCTCTTATGCTCGGATACACCGAGGACGTGTTGTGTTGAAGGCATATGCAGCTTCAGGTTTGTGTGTGATTCCTGCGATCCTTGCCTCAAAGCCAATTGACTTCGCCGTGTTGGCCATGCAAGACACCTTTTACAGATAGTAATCATATAGGTCATACAAATCATGGTGTTGCAAATCATTCACACAAAACGCGGCTGCGCTGATACTGTGTTTGTGCAGGATCGAAAAATCCGGATTCTAGCACTTCATGGCTTCAGAGAAAATGGTGACCGCTTCCGTGGCCGCTTGTGTGGCCTCATGAAGAGGATGAGGCACCATGTGGAAATTGACTTTTTGACAGCACCACACAAACTCCGGGCGGCTGCACCCGCTGCCCACATCGGCATTTGCGAAGCAGGTGTGTCGATTCAGGATTCGGCAGCGCAGCGACCATGTGGCTTGAAACACAGTCAACATGGCATACCCAAACCAAAGTATGGCTGGTTTGTGAAGCCCGGAGAACCAGGTGCAGGCGAAGGTATGTTGTCTTCCAGGTACTTGTACTGTGAAGGACACGAAGAATGCACATCAGCGCTAATGACATGTTTTATGCACGGCATGTACCTGTGCCATCACTGTAAACTGCAAGGAAGTCAAGTATGTGATCTTACACAAACGATCAGAAAACGTGGATGTGTCTACGGCTACCATGTTGATTTATTTTTCGTTTTCCGCTCAGATTTTATCCCACTAGTCCTGCCATGCCGAATCCTGCTAAACGGTGCAGTCTGAGATGCAGGTGAGCTGACATTCTCAACAGATCAAATGGAAAAACAAACACATGGTCTCCTTGAGTCGCTCCAGCATGTCAGGGATACTGTAGCGCGATCTACCGCTTATGATGGGTGTCTGGCATTCTCGCAGGGCTGTGCTCTGGCGACCGTGCTTGTGGCACTGCAAGAACTAAAACAACGCCATGGGGCTAACCTAAAGCAATGCTATGGCGATGGCTTGGATGTGATAGCTTCATGCAATTGGAATTTTTCTTTTGTCATGCTGTGCAGTGGTCACAAGGGTGCTTGTCCCCAAGCACTTGAGATTGTGGCTGCCGCCATGCCATTGCAAACAGCTTCGGTGCACGTGTTCGGAGCCCCCGGCCATGACAAGCAAGTGGAGCACAACGCCAGCCTGGATTTGTTTCGCACTTTCTCAAGAGGCAAAGCCATTGTACACAACAAAGGGCATATCATACCAGCATCGAAATCAGATGTTCAGGTGTATACGGACTTCTTCGCTCAGGCAATCTTGCCCCATGACGATCAGCGCTGAGATATCCGCTTTGTGGATGGTAGCTATGGAAGTATTCTCAAGTATGACTGACCCGAATAGTTGGTTAAGTGGTGCAATATTGTAAGCACGGCAATGGCACCTGTTATAGAACGCTGTTCAGTCCTGACATACTGAGGGTGTCTTGGTGTCATACTGGTCTGACTGTGGTCGTTTGGCCCATCATAGTGTACTGCGTCAAATTTCAGGGCGAGTTACAAGTCTATGTCCCACTTTGTTATTGGGGACTGGCTTACCTTGTAAACCATGTTTTCCATACCAATACACTGGTATCGATGACTGGTTGGTCCCTGTCATAGATTGAATGTTGCTTGCGCTGCGGTTTCGCAGCAACTGCGAGATGGTATCTATGAGCCTCGCGCTTTTTGGCGATTGCATTAACGTCGAAAATCTCCAGCTGAGGTAAACATTGTTACTTCACTGCGCCGGCAGGGTGACTGCCTGTCCACGAGAAGGTGTGCCTAGAACGTAAGCATTGA
>JAUMHO010009154.1:0-11823 GCA_032360965.1 Ulva armoricana | reverse complement strand
ACAGGGGGTCAAACGCCGGTGCGGGTGAGGGCGGGCAGGTCAGAATCCGGGATCGTGGAGATTGGGAAAGGGGAGGGCCACTTGGTGTCCTCCTCGGATGTTCTCCCGGCCAAGTAGACGCTATGACCAACTGGCTCCAGCCGTCTTCAGGGCATTAGGTGCGCCAATTCCCAGCAGCAATGGGCCGTTGCGGGAGCTGTTTCACATGCCGCTCACGGCTGGCTTCGATACTGCCGCAGCCAGCAATCCGGAGCCAGGCTTCCGCCATCGCGTTGTGGCAGGTCACCACCGTGTGCCACAGCGCACCGCATTTGAGAGAGTGGGTGCCACCTGCCGTCAGTGATCGGCCGCACAAACACGCAGCGTCTCTATTTTTTTGTTTGGAGCATGTCTTGTCATGTACAGGCGGTCGCCATGCCCGCACAGTTCTGTCCATGTCAGTTACTGACGAGGGGCTGACTGTGACGATGATTACCATACTATTACAGATTTGCGTGCTATTGCGACAAATTCATACTGAGACATTCATAAAAGAGAAATACTGCGATGCTTCAGCTAATCGATACATCGCTGCAAAATGCATCAGCTCAGCATCTCGTCTCCAGCATAACTGCTTTAGTTGGTGTATAGCACCAGGGTTATCCTGACCATGTGATTCTATGTCTGCATAGGTATAGAGTGCAACCTTCAGCGGTGCAGTTGCCACGACAGTGGCTTTCCTTGCCCTTGATTCCCGGACAAATGCCATTTCACCTGCAAATGTTCAAGAACTTTCATGAATGCACATCAAATCCTAGTGGTGCCGCTAAATAATAAATCAAGGCCTGCATTGTTGAATCAGAAAAGTTCACTCTGATTTAAAACAGCAGCCTTGGAATCTATGGTACACCTCCAACCCACATGTTGTACTTGGTCATGATCGTTTTAGGAATGTGCTCAAGCGTTAGGCATAACACTTTTTGGAATTCCCATCACTGTCTGGCCTCGGCCAGCACTGGTTCAATGAACAAACCACAGTACCCTACAATTCAGACAAAATTCGTAGAAGATGCGCATGAAAGTGCATGGGGCAACAAGCTTCACAGTAGTGGCATGATTGTCCAGCGTGGGCGTTTCACAGCATCTGCAAACGAGAAAACATTATAATAGGACATCGCAACAGAACATACGGATTGTTTAGGTGCTCAGACAAACGATACCAACTAGGCCAGCATATCAATCAGAAGCGGAACACATTCATACATCTGCCATTCAGGGACATAACGCTATACCACGCAAAAAGTCACGACGTGACAGTTTTTTTTGTAGATGATGCTGCTGGGCAGGAAGCTCAGGAGGCTCAAGAGTGACCATTCCAAATGCCGCGTGGTGGGACAAGAGTATGTCGGGACATGTTGGGGCATCTTGGCCACAAGCGCTCTACACTGCAAGCGGTCCCATGGTTGAAAATGAAATAAATATATTCATCGGCAGACTACAGAAATTGTGTTACTGGTATAACATGTATGCCGGGTTTGTATCTAGCATTGAACAGTAGCAGCAGGTGACAGGTCTGGACCAAGGAATTGGAGGATTGGAATGAACAGAGTCAGCACAGGCTATGGCGCCAAGCCAGCGGTACATGACCTGCTATTGTCTGCTCCTGAGCAGAATGAAATGGGGAACAATAAACCACAACCTGGATGAAGTCAACAAGCGTTGGCCGTCAAAACATCAGCTACAGGCGGTCTCTGATTCTCAAAATTGCGATCTTTTCGATCGGAACAAAGTGATTGAAATGCAGACATTGAGGCTTTTAAGATGACGAGGTCATGGTCCAAATGCAAGTGTGGCGCCCTCACAAATGCAATGTCACGCCTTCCCACACACGTACAAAAAAAAATGCGCTTTCCCCTGGGCGCGTTGTTTCAATGCACAGTCCATGCACTGGTCGTCATACTTATCTCATGAATATATTGACTATCTGACAACCCTCAGCACTTTTCCGCTCATTTGACGTTGCACTCACTGTGCTTGTCCAATTACACAAATCCTGTCCGTGATCATTAATGCAATCATATGACACGCACAAAAAAGTTGTCCACAGATATCTTAAGCACTCACTGTCGTACTTTGTGGAAACACATGGGTCGTAGCCTGTATCAAGTATAGGTGGGCCGGAGCTTGACATCCAGGAGATGGTGAGAAGTGCAACAACATCACATTGCCAGACAGTGAGCTTCACCGAAACCGACATGCTGTCTAGACACATCAAAGCATTAAGTCATACTTACGATTATAGCAATTGTTTAATTCGGGTGATCTTCTTGTCCAGTTGGAACCTAAAAACATCGAGAATATCTGATAGCTAATTGCCATTGATAGCCTAGAACTGTAAAAACTTTCCTGTGGTAACACAATTGTGCAACACCTGCTATCAATTCATACTTGGTGGAAATCCCAGTTGTATCACTCAATTCCGGCCTAATCGAATTGCTCCTCACCATGAAAAACATGCCCAAATGAGCTGAAAGCAGGACAAGGTTGAAGACAAACTTACCACGTTCAATTTAGGAGTTCTAGGTGCCTGTGAATTTCCAGAGTAAAAAAGCCATGATCATTCACTGCGGCATGCCATGCTCACCTGCCGCACCGCAAATAGACACATCAAGCAAAGGTCAACACCACCGGCCTGTTCAGTGACATTACAACTGCACCATTATGTTGCCCATGACAGATGAAAGAAACACACCTAGCACATCACCTTCCTTCCGCTGTGCTATGCAGTACAACCCTTGATCTTGATGTTTCATGTCAACAGATTTTTTGGCTTCAAGAGCTCTTCGGTGCAGCTTAGTGAGCAGATCAGCGTTTTGCTGAAGCGACTGTGCATCCTCTGAGGGTTCAACCGCGTCGCTCCCAGGTCTCGGCTTGACACAGACATTCGCATGGCCTTCAACAATCAGTGCAAGATAATATCCCACTTCATTCTGCTGAATTACCATTGTACCGGCGGCGAAAGTAACATACCGATGCTTCAATTGTAGCATCTGCTTTAGGTAGTTTGTGATCGGCGGATCCACATCGTATTGTAGTAGTCCCTTCTTGAACAAGTCTTTAAAAGGGCGCATAGGATATGCACCATCACATGTCACCCATGGGTCACGTTGAAGCTCTGGAATTGTTATGCGTTTCTTTGGATCCTTCGCAAGCATCCTCTCCAACACATGGACAAGGGTGTGACTGACTTTGGGGCTGGTTGGGAAAGTGACAGGTTCCTCTTGGACTTTCTGGAATAATTTGTATAAATTGTTCGCTGAGAATGGGATGGTTCCAAAAACAAGAGCATACAAACACACACCCATTGCATACACATCGACAGGTCTTCCACGATAGTGTGTTTGACGCTTCATAATTTCTGGTGCAAGAAAGGCTGGTGTCCCACGAAAGCGGTCGAAGTACTCGTTGCCAGTCACAAAGACCCTGGAGCAACCGAAGTCAGACAGCTTCACAACGCCGTCAGAGGTAAGCAAAATGTTTTCAGGCTTCAGGTCACCATGAATGATCTTCTGTGAATGCAAGTACTCCAAAGACCTCAAGATGTCTCTGAAATAGTGCCTGAAAGAGAAGCAACTGCGTAAAATACTTGTCAGCAATGTCTCCAGAGAGATAAATCTCATGGCAGAATTGAAAGTCGCGTACCGACACATGTCTTCCGGAAGCATCATTCCTTGAGCAATCGCCTTTCGCGGGAGGATTGGTCCGCCCTCAGCATAGTTCATGACGATCAGCACTTTGTTTCGCTGAGGATCGTCAACGACTTCTTTCAGACACACCATATTTGGGTGAGCAACGCGCCCCATGATGGCAACTTCGGCACGTAAATCTTCCAAAGGGTTCTTAGATGCTTGTTTATCCTTACCTTTTGATGTTCTAAAGTCTGACTTTTGTGTGATTTTCAATGCATACAACTTGCTGTCCAACGTATCCATGACCAAGTAGACTTTGCCACAGGCACCCTTCCCAAGAAACTTGACAACCAAGTACTGATTGAAAAACACACAACCTTGATAAACAGCAACACAGAGAGTGAATGTCATCCTGCAAAAGCCATCTCAAGTTAGTGGTACCTGCAAGAAAAAAGTGCTTTAGTGTATAGCAAAGCGTACTTGAAGCCTTCGCCTCCTGATGATGCGAGATCAGCTGTGATGTTCTCTGTCATGCCATTGGTGTGCGGAACTCCATGTGAAGCTGAGTATTCTTCACTGACCACCTGCAGGACATGCACTGAATACCCATTGCATGCTCGGCCCTGATTTGACCGTCGGCACCAGGATCAAGTGAGACCGCAAAGCCACAAACTCAACCCTGTCATATTTGAACAGGGCTCATCATGGAGGTGCGGCTACATCCATACAGGCAAACATCCGGAGTGTTGACATGCCACACGATGTCACACCTGCTGGACTGTTTCATGGTATGCATGGTCATCAAGGTTTGCGCTGTCAGCTTTGTCACTGTCGCCTGATGCTGAATGTGATACTCCTTCGCCTGCGTTGTCCCGTAAATAAGCTTGGGGATCTAAGTTTGTTGCATCCTGCTTATCCCAATCCTCCACGTCTTCCTGAAAATTGGACGGATGATCCAGTCAGTTGTTGACACTTCCACAGTCTGAATTTGTACACTCATGCCAAACACCACCATCATAGCTGCTTGCACGTACTCAGATTGACGATCAATGTCAACTACGCCGACGTTATTTGCAGAGCCATCGTCTTACACCAGGGAAGCTTAGCAAGGTGATGCTGTTCTGCAACCTGCGACTTTTGCACTGCATCATGGTTGTGCCACTTTGCAGAGATAAGGAGCACCCGTCATGCATGCAATCACATGAAAGAATGCGATGAGGCAGGAGGCTCCTGTGGCGCGATAAATGTGCTAGCACCACGTATCACTCTTGTGCACCTCCTTTGCAGAACCGTGCAATTCAATAATAACAGTGCAACGTACCCGACAGAATTGTTGGCATGCAGTGTCTGTGACGGAGATGTTATACAGTCCTGAGGAAGTCAATGCAGCGTATAGGGGATGATTTGGCTGCCAATTATGGCTGTGTAGTCAGGCCAAGGCTGTGAGGTTGCCTTTGAGCTGAGATACTAACAGTACCCACGGTTGCTATGCGAAGCTCTACTTGCGTGGTATACAGCAGCTGCCATGAGCATGTGACTCTCATCAGGATTAAAAGCAGATGAAAACCAAACATGCCTTCCTATCTAGGAACAGCACATTGAATTTGGAGGCTGGCTGATGGCCTCCAAACCCACTCACCGCCCTTGGCATCCAGCCTCAACAGCTCTCAAGGTTGAGCCTGTGAACAGGCTCTTAGAGTGCATCAACATAGTTATAAATTCCGCACAATATACTTCATGTGATTCACGTTGCATTGCTCGTGTGTGATGCAGGTGTTTTAGCTACTGACATATTGTATTGTACCATGACAAGCAAACCACAGAAGAAGCCGATGAAGGGGAGGGTATTGGATTTCCGAAATCAGCAGCTGCTGAAGCGCGCAACGTTGGTAAAACCTGATGCTACGTGGTGACAACATTCAGGGTGTGGCATCAAATGTGTGCATCCGTGCACATACCTGTACATGCTGCGCTGACAGAGATGGAACCTCTGCGCCTGTTGAATCATCGTAGACCCTGCATGGCCAGCTCAAATTGACCCGGCAGCGGAGTGGTGAAAAACTGTGGTTTTTTGGCAAGATCATGTTGGGGTCCTCTCAGTCCAAGACCAGTATGGAGACATGATGGATGTGAACGACTATGTCCTACCGATGGCCATGCTAAAAAAAAGCCTGAATATGTGTAGGTGACACACATGACGTGCACGCCTGATGAACAGCGACGACTGCTGTGGCTGTTCGACTGCTGCAAGCGCAAAAGCACACGTCCATTTGTACCAGCAAGAACAACAGCAGGCACGAGATTCAAGTGACGGAGTTTCCACGCGTTGTGTAGAAAGATTCAGCAGGAATTGTGTTTCCAACGTGTGCGGCAACCCAGTTGGGTCAACTGGCTCAACGACGCCAAGGGCCGTCCCCGGTATGATCGCGCCCCGCGACAAAAAAGTCCCAATCATCACAGGTTTGTAAGCGATCAACCCCAAGTTTCAGGCATCAGCGAAGCGGAAGGGGTCGGCGCAGTCACATCGTGTAGTGAGCCCTGTGCACTGGGATGTATACGCCACCCCACCATGAACGGCACCAAGGAGTAGATCAACGGGAAACAGCGTCGCGTCATTGAATGTTAGGATCTCACCTGGCAGGCCATTCGTCCTCACGCTCCTGGCCAGCATTGGTGCTGGCACAGCAGCCCATGACTAACAGAAGCAGTCCTCAACAGTGCTGGGCATGGCAGATGATCAAGCTATCACAGCTTATACTGGACATGATGCTGCTTGTTCGATTACTTGTTTCCCTGGATTCTACGCGGGCACAACATTTAAGCGTCGTTGCGAAGCCCAGAGTCGTATATTTCAGGAAGCTCGATACCCGGATCAAAGCGACCTACACTGAACACGGCCTTCGGCTTCATGTGTCGCAACATTATTTGAAGGCTATTCCGATGACCGGTGCACCGCGATGAATGACTGGAGACGGGCGCGGGAATCATGATGATCCACGTTGCCACGCGGCAACATGTAGCGTATTGCACACCGCATTCGGCCGAACACAAGTGGCTTGGCTCAGTACGGGATCGAAAAATAACTGCTTCCCGTGTCATGTCGATAGGATGTGTAGGGCTATCCAGTTACATGTCGCAGTGTCAGCGGTACAAGTATTCTAGCTTTTGTCGCTCGCCGTAAACACTGATGAAGATCAGTAAAACTTGCTTCTGTTCAGAAGCCAGCAACAACCGCCATAAAAGACATTGATATTATGTTCCTGTGTTTCCTAGAGCCGTCATCTCATGTCACGCTTGGTTCTTGCTCAAATACAGGTTCTTCCATCCGAGCCTGTCGCCGGTGTGACGCTAGAGGCGTACACCAAATGTGAGCATGGGAACAAAGCCCACCAAGTGCGTTGGGACGACGCAGCAAGTGGAAATGCGTCATTAGGGGAATCCTCTGAGATTTTTGGACTGCGGCATCAGTGGCTGCGGTCGATCGATTACAGGGAAACCGTCTGCGTTGTACACCCAGACCGAACAGCCACAGTATCGTGTGCTTTTTGGAGGCCAGACCTAGCTCCGTATGGATACACTTATTCAGATGCGTGTCACTGTAACCTGGACTGCTTTTGCTCGCATTTTTACATGCAACGCCAGCATTTGGAGAAAGCCGAGCAAGCTCTGAGGCGGAGCATTGAGGGTGCGCACATGAATAAAAAATTGCACTGCAGCTGTTCCTCAGGCAAGTTGAGCCGTGCTTATAGTATGTGCAGGGCAGGATAGATCAGCACCGCGTTTACTTGATTGCACGGCAAGCCGAGACACAGGATGGATGCTTGTGGGAAGAGGCGGATCATACACGCCCGGGAGATCAGACGTTGGCCATCGGTTGAAGTTGAGAGTGTCGGTATGATCTCTATTTAATTCATGGAACTTTACATCTGCACAGACCACACAGTGGACAAATGAGGCTCAATCAGTTGTGGTGCATGTCTAACTCTAACAGCAGGAGAGGCCTAGTGCATGACCCTCAGTGGTGGTAGGATCTTGCTAATCTGATTTCCTTCGCATGCAGATCATTGAGAAGTTGAGTGGACAGGAAGTCCAGCACATGTCGATGAATACACCGCCTGTGCGACGTGCACCTGAACCCCTGGCACGGCAGATGATTTCCCTCATGCCACCTGCAGATACGCATATATCCAGGCGTTTTACTGTGCTCACTTACAATATATTAGCAGAACTGTATGCAACACAGAGCGCATTCCCATCATCTGAGCCACATGTGTTGCTTTGGCAGTACCGTGTACAGCTAATCTTGCGAGAGCTCGAGTTGTACAGCGCAGACATTGTTTGTTTGCAAGAAGTACAGTCCACAAGCTTTCACGAAGATTTGCTGCCTGCAATGGACAAGCTTGGCTTCGATGCAGTGTTTAAGAAAAAGACACAGGTTCGATTTCGACCAGTCATACACACTTTGCACACGCTTGACAGGTTACTTGGAAGAGCAGGTGGGCAGATCCTAGATCTGACTCGTTCAGCCCAAAAGCAAGGCATGTGGTTTTGTCGTTCCATTTAAAGTGGCATGAATGCTTTCATCGGTTGGTTTGCTGTGCGGTTTCTCCGCCAGCCAAGTATGAAACTTTAGGTCAGCATGAATTTACTGATGCAGACATGAACTGTTCTGCATGCAAGAAAAATGATGTACACAATTGAGTTGGGAGCAAGCGTTCTAGTTGTGTCGTGTATATAAGTTATACACATACAAAATAATTGTGTGCTTTCGTCTCGAGCATGAAAATTCTGTCTATTCAATCTACCATCGAAATTGCAGAGCAACTTCTTGCATGAATTGGTTAGCATTCACAAGCAAAAAATGTTGCTCGCTCCTTTGTGCTCTATGGTGGATTTTTTGTGTGCTGATGATGCCATGGAACAGAGTCCTTTGGTCCCCTTTCCTTTAGAAAAGCAGTTTCTGCATTGTACAGCGGTAGAAGCTACCCCATGGCTGGGCTGAGCATCGGGGGGCGTAGGTTCATCACATGTTGTGAGCCTACTTTTCCGCACAAGCAACGGTGAAGGAACTAAGCAGGCATGGCACGCATACCTAATTCATGCGTGGCACATGATGTACGCAAGCGATGAGGAAACAAACTGGTAATCAACAACAACAGTTTGTTTTTTGTTCAAGGATCACAATCTGGCAACTTCAGAGAAATGAAACAGGCACTGATACAATGCCAGTGCGGAGTGCAGTATATCTAATCATCTGTGATGCATCTGTGGCCAGGGAGGTTGGTGGAGCAGGTGATACTTTGAACACACTGAGGGTGTACCTGAGCGGCTGCTCAATTGGGAAGGTAGTAGGCCACACAGTGGTTGTAGCAGTTCAGGACTGCATAAACTATAGGGTGACTGGGAGCACCAAATCTAAGGTCGCCATGTGGCTTCCCAATGACGAGGTATCTGCTTTGTTTCTTATTCAAGAAATGTCCCATGCTCGATCAGACTGCACCCACGCACATGATGACGGTAGCATAGACTAGACAATACAAAACCCAGTAAATCCCAATGCACCATCCTGAATGCATGAATATAACAGCTGATTCTACCTACAAACGAGAAAAAACTAACTTGGGCATCACGCCAAATTGTGTAACGTTTACAGCACCCCAAACGGCAGGGGGCAAAAAGGTGCAACACAGGGGGACCAGAAACAGCAGACATGGTAGGACCCTGGCGCAAAATCTTTAATTAAATGGTTTACAACCCTGCCTAGCATCCCCAGCCATGCCGCACACGATAGCAGGAGCATTGATGCAGGATGTGTCCCCTTGCTGTAGGGGAATCAGTATCGCAGACTACGGAGTCTAACCACATGCTTGAAGCACGAAGTTTCGTCTCCTGTCCCTGACTGCGGTTGACTGCGTCAAACACAGAAGCGGTCAAAGGAACAAAGGTTCAACATGTCTAAGTTGTTGCATTCGTTCGCGAACTGCACACAAACTATGATCAGGTATCGCACCTCCAATGAGCTTCTTCAGTCTGATTTTCAAACCACTTCTTATGCCGTGTCACCTGCACTGCTGTAAACTGAAGCAATTCCCAGCAAAAAACATGTTTGCCAGGATTTTCCTGATAGCCAAGCATGAATGCTGCTTCAATGCGGTCCAAACTTAACAAGACCGAAGGATGGAAATTAACGCTGTATGGCTTCTCATTTGTTGAGTTCAACGTCATGGTGCAATTTTAGTATGAGTGACTCCCTGTTCCGCGTTTTCAGCACTGGCGCACATTGTGCAGGCGCAATTGCACAGGCTTGTATCAACACAAGTCACTGGATAGACAATAAATGCTTGCAGCTATCGCGAGTCAAGTCATGGTCACTGCTTCATGGTTTAACTACATGTATTGAGAGGCAGCGGCACTGTTAACCCTGTCCCTTGTAATATGATCCACAGCGGCCACCATCGTCCACAGTCAGGACGCCTATGTGTTATTATGAGCTGTCAAAAACAATCTGGGACAGTTATATGTTTGATAAAACTACCACCATATTTGATGTCAAGATTTAGAGCGTCCCCTTTGCTCCGGCAGGCTGTACCGTGAGAGATATTTTTTGTGTCCCTAATTTCCACGTCATGTGGTGATGACAGCAGAGCTGGACCCAGCATATGATTCTCTGTATACTTCCTTTCCACACAGACCCACTGGAAACAGCGACCATGAGATTGCCTAAAGTGCAGAAGAACAAGTCGGTGTTGGGATTTACAAGCCCGGCTTGGCAGTACCGATGCTGTGTTGCACCTGATGCATTCGCTGCTGTGATCACATGCGAAAACTGTATCATGCGATGCAAAACTTTGCTCAAAAGACAAACAAGACTGTGAAACCAGTAGAAGAGAACCGCAATGTGCATGTATAGTTGTTTTGCATGCGTATGTCGATTCTTGCTCTTTAATCATGGCAGGCAGACCAGGCTTCAGCAGCACAGGATAATAAACGCAGCCACAAGCGTCAGTTTATCTGTGATTGCTCCACCCAGTAATATCAGAGTGGGGAAAAGGCTATTTCAGCATGCACCGGGTGCTCGTACCGTGTGATGCGACGGTGGCTGTGATATCGTGCACACTTCTAGGCACAGATGCTGAGCGATAGCATCGTGCTTGCATACCATACTGCGTTGTCAATACATATTCTTTCTGTTGAGTCATATGTGCTTGCATGTGATTTAAAAGTTGACATTGGATGTACACATTTGTTCAGGCTGCTCTATTCTGATTGCCTCTGGATTTTAATTTGGGATCGTTGTGTTAACGGCGTCATCTATCAAACAGCCTGCTGGTGACCCAACACGTCACATTTGTAATGGTGTGTCTGTATACAATGTCGGGGGAAAAGTGTATTTTTCGATATCGAGGAGAGGCACGGTCACAGGTGCATCTCGCAACAGTGTACAGGTCTAGAATCAGACCACCTAAACATTCTTCCTCCGCACAAGTTCTCTACCCGGGTACACCGCCGGTTCAAGACTCAACCCTGAAATCTGTGCCACATGCGACATGGAATTTCGTAACATATTTATACCGTATGTAGTTACAAGAAAGAGAGGCACGGGCACAGGTGCATCACGTAACATCATACAGGTCTCAAATCAGACCAAAGTCTCATTCACCCTCCACATCCACATACATCCACATGAAACTAATCTTAAAATAGGCCATCAGCCCACTTTCAGAATCGCTCTTCAATTTCAACGCAGCTTCACTCTCCTGCGACTAAAGTTCGATTGCAGCGGGCACCACCTCACATACCACAACTGCTGTTAAAAAAATAGGGCACCGAAGCTCCAAGAGCATGATAAGCGTGTGCAACACTGTATGTACACAGACAGTGTAAAGTGGTCAGGCAAAGGCAGAAAAAGCACGGCTGGCAGAACTAGACCCAAAGGCCCAGGCTTAGGGGATGCCACATGGGGGTGCACTTCATCAAGTGCAACTTGGACATCTCCCAAGTCAGACATCTCCCAAGTCAATACACACAGCACTTGCACGCAATGTGAACACATCACGCTGGAACTATAGAAGCACCCCATATGTGACAACCTTTGGGCTGGGTACTCTGTGAAGAAAGCGATCGGATGGGCTCGACAACAGCCGCGCGGCCCATG
>JAUMHO010009143.1:0-11835 GCA_032360965.1 Ulva armoricana | reverse complement strand
GTCTGCCTGGTGATGACTTGACCAGGTTTGCCTAAAGTCAGGGCTAAAACCCGGAATGTAAAGAAAAGAGACAGCAGGGACATGCGCTCCCTAGGCACTGAAAGGAACTGTTGTTTTCGAACAAGGTGGACAAGGCATTAAAGTGGTGATGCATGAAGCGAGGTGGACAAGGTATCATGATGAAAGTGGTGCTGCATGAAGCAGATGCGATGATGTCACTGTAGTTACTAAAGCGTACAAGGGCAAGCTCACAAATTGGACCAAGACATCATGATGGAATCAGACAACAACAGGCCACTTTCACCCACACACAGAAGCTGCAACTGCAAAGCACACACACACACATGATGTCAATGTGCATATATGTGGCATATGCCACATATATGATTTGCGGCATGAATATCACATCCAGAGCCAAAGGCGGGGCCACCGCGATTTGAAGCAAGGGGTGCCTTTCATGCATTTGTGCACAAGTTTATAAACAAAGTCGGGCAGGCTCGATACTTGAGATCAAGTATCGACGGCGCGTCAGCGGTAGACAAGTTTGTCAAGACGTCAGCGCAAGGACAGCCGCGGCGAACAGCGTGATCATGCGCGCCGTGATGTGAACTCTGCGTACAGCTTCAGGGGGTACAAATTGCGGCGGCAAGGGCATGACGTGGCGGCACGCTGCGCACTGCAAGCTGCCACAGAGCGTTGCCACGAAAGCATGCTTCTGACGGCCAGCTGCAGGGATCGCCACCGACAGATGCCGCTGTTCCATTCAGCGTACCTGCCTGCTCGTCGAGGTCGATCAATCTGTCCAGCAATACAAATTAAATATAACTGGCGCTATGGATGTGCTGAGTTAGCTTGCGTTTTGCGCTGGGCCGCTGGGCCGCTGGGCCGCTGGACTTCTTAGCGACAGCCGTGTCTGATCGCGGATTGGGGCGATAGCCTCGTGTGCACTCGCAATTCAAGATTCGAGACACGGGAGGTATGATTGGAAGCTTGAGGCGACCAAGGCAAGACCAGCAGACCGTCCGTAGCTAGCGCTGCAGGTCTATATGGACCGCACCCCGCGACTGCGTGAGGGTGCAGCACGCAAAAAGTGTTGAGCTTCTTTTGGAGTGTAGTCATGCTTGTCATTCAGCTTCTTGTGCACAAGCCATCGCTGTGGTGCTGGCTGGCATGACCGGACACTGCCAGAGTGACATCATGATGCATATGGATGTCCGTGCCACAATATGATGTGCAGCTTCAAGTTCTAGTAAAAAAATACAATTTTTACGGAAATCGGGCACCACGCCAGCCAAACCCAAATGGGCATCGGCCACAGCACCCCTACTGGTAGGGGCGGACAGGTGCAGGACGGGCGCAGGAGGGGGCACATCCACTGGCACAGGGGCAGCAATTGCAACAAGCGGGTGCGCTGTAGTTAGTTACAAAAATAGTACAAGGGCAAGCCCATTTTTTCACCAATTCCATGTTCCCTGAACTTGCACCCAACTATTTGTAGTTCTGTGAGACAAGGCACCGTGAAATGAACTTGCAGCCTAGAAACAATCCAGTTGGTCCAGTGGATGAACCCCAGTATCTTCAAAAACGAGGTGAGAATAGGAGGTGAGCATTTTAAAATGCACGTGGAGTGGATGTTGCGAAGGATGTTGCGAAAACGTGACTAGTTTCGGCCTTGCCAGTGGATGATCCCCTGGTTGGGCCAGTTACTCATGCATGACCACATGCATGTGGGTGCCAGTAAGCAGTGTGCATGCATCATGATGCTGTACACAGGAAACAAGGCATGCCCCAGCACTGCCAACTTGCAATTGAATGAGGTCACTTGATGGTAGGGGATATACCCTGGTACTACACGTTGAACTTTACAATGCCTGTCCCCTGCAGCCCCCTGGCCGTTGTCATCTGCTTCGGGGAGTCTACTGGTTGAAAACTGAAATCACAGGCACTTTTTGAATGGGAATTGAATTCACAGGCATGAACGGGCCCGGGCATGCCCTGGATGACTGTTTTCAGATGAGAACTGAGTTGCGGGCACTCAAACAGTGAATGCAGTGGAGCTGCGCATGCACTAATAGGCACCTTGGATTGCTTGGTAGAGACACGGTAGTAGACCTTTGCAAGCTCTGAGAATTGCTGACATTACACCGCACTAAATAGCAAACGGTAAACATGTTCAAGCTGCTTACACACTTTTCATGTACCGGCATACAACTAGCACCTAGGGAAGGCCTGCCACCGGATCCTCCAGTGGCCCGGCGGCCTCATAATCGTACTCCTGAAGAATTGGCCCCTCTTCCGTGACACTGCTCACCGTGCCCTGGGGTGAAATGAACATCCGGAGGCGTGCGTTGACGGCTTCTCCTTCAACGTTAAAATTGGTAGAGTATCGGTACGCAAGAATGTCAACGGCTTCTTGGTCTCCAAACGTAGACAAGGTTTTACTTCCATCCGAGACAACACGGACAACATTCTCGCTCGGCCGCGGCCCCCCACTGCCAGCCGCCACATCCAACTCACTAACATCAATCTCTGTCGTCCGGCACGCCCTCCACTCCGTCCCCCCCCCGTCAATCCGCACCCGGCACCTGCAGAAGCCATATGGAAAGTTCGGCGTAACAACCGGGCCGGACACGCACTGTAGTCTGTACCGGTACTGGTAGCAACTAGTGTCAACCACCGTGAACACGGTCCCGTCACTCATCTGCCCTTGGGTCCCGGCAGCTGGGCACCCGTCGGCAGTGGCAGTGATGTTGGCACACCCTACAAACGGAGCTGTCACCTCGACCACAGCGCTTCCAAGCGGACTAAGACTGTCAGCTGGGACTGTCTCCGGATCGGGTATATCCACCGGGCGGTCATTGCATTGCGCACCTGCAGGCCCCGCCAGCGAACAAGTATACAGCTTGCCTGTCCGCTTGCAGTGCCCCGAACAACCACTGCCCTGTGAACAAGTCACCAGCGTGCACACTGGACACACGCTGTATTTGTGGGGCCGGCGCTTGCCATGCAGTAGGCCCCGCATTGACCATGCCGAGCCTCCATCTGCCCAAAGGCCGCTGTGCATGCTGGACTGCAGCTCGTCGGACACGGCCCCCGTGACTACCGCGCCGTCCACAACATACGGACGCGTAAGCCTCCTCTCTGGTGCAGACCCCAGCGTGCTACGCTCAGAAGACACAGACGACACAGCATGCGACAGCTGCAGCCGCTCTGACACTGGCTGCGATGAAGGTTGCGCATGCACTCGCACAGACGGCTGCAGCTCCATGAAGGCATACCCGCAGCATAATGCCAGCAGTGCCATGCATGCGTACATAAGACTGGCCCGCAGCTTCGTGCGAGCGACCTCTGTCTTCAGTAGAGCAGGCATGACCACCAACAGCAGGCGAGCTTGACTCCGTGCTGACTTTCAGTAGATTTGGCCGACGGCGCCTGGAAACTGGTACTGCTGCCTGCGCCACCAAGGCGGGACAGCCGATCACAGCTTGTGGGTGGGCCGGTGGGTGCTGCTTGCCAAGAGACGAATAGGCTCTCTCCGGTCCGAGAAGGTGTAGGTCCCCTGAAGCTGAAGGCTAGCGCTAATTGTGCATGGAGACACCATGGGAAAATGCAATGGGCCGAGGATGGGAGCTGATGCGGCGACGCAGCCTGCGATCCTGAGATTTTGATTCCTGCAGCAACCAGGCGGGAATTGTATGGGAAAAGTCTACGTGGTGCGATAGACCCCTCCAGCCACTCGGGCAACTGTTCTGTGTGCTCCTGTGCTCCTCGTTGGTTTCATGAAAACCTGGCATTGTGCGTGGGGCATGGTCCAGCGTTCGTGGATCATTGTGGCGGTGCACCGTTTCGTTCCAGCTCTTCAGGGTGCTCCGTTTCGTTCCAGCTTATACAATTGATTAACGCCTCCTGACAGGCTCCTGTGCCGTCCCCAAACCCCCAGTCCCCCATCACAGCCACAGCTGCAGCGGCCATCACGACACAGAAACATAATGTTGCAGGGGTATACTTGTACCCGTTTACATATAACGTCAACTCAAGCGGGTATCAGCACGAACACCGGTATCAGCACGAACACCGTTACCTCTACGCCTGGGGTTGGAGGAAACTTAACAAGCGCATACACATATATTATACAACCAGCAGAGTCCTGCACATGTAACACAACAGAGTCCTGCACGTGGGTTTGGCGTGATAACCGAGTTGGGGGTTTATTTACATATTTTTTTAGCCCGGAGTCCTTCCAATCGTAACATGTATTTCACCACGGATACGGCACAGCAGATGTCGGCAGGCATGCACGGATGTGGGGCGAGGCCCTAATTATAACTACATATCTTGATACTACATATCTTGCTACGATATATGTTGCCTGTGAGAGCAGTGTGTTACACGAAGATCAAAGCAACACCCTGGCATCGCCGACGGGGAAACGCACAAGCCAAGACACACAAAAGATGCATATGCATCTCATATGAGAAAAAGAAAGAAAACAAACAAACGGAAATCTCGCCAGACCCAAACGGGATCAGCCACAGGACTTGTACAGATAGCAGGGGAAAATAGAAGACGTGTAGACCACATCCACTGGCGCGGAGGGGAACGGCGTCGCAACAGTAAACTTGCCCAAAAGCCATCGCTCTGACAGCCAGACTGCACACGCACAGACCGAACCGGCGACTTTCCAAATTTCAAACATCACTGCCCTGATCATGACGGCCTAGATACAATGGTGAGGCACTACGACTCGCGACAGAGCCCTAGAACCATGTACACCCTAGACACCTAGGGCTGCATGTATCTTAAAAAACGAGGTGAGCGATCGAGAAACCGCATGTGGATGTTGCGGTTACAGACCGAACAGGCGAAAATGTGACTAGTTTCGGCCTTGCCGAAGGGCCTCATCAGATGTCGGCGGTCAGTCAGCCATCAACAAGGAACAACATCGTGACAGTTCCAATATAGCCAAAGAGAAAGCTGTGGCCACAGCGAGGTTTTCCATCGCAACGCCAGGCAGGGCCACGAGAAATCGAGGTGGCACCTACTAGCAGGGCTGCATGCACACCCCACCATCTCCAGCCACGCATGTCTTGGGCAAGTACTCCAGTACTTTAGTCGGCAGATGCGTGGGGAATAGAGCGGGGCGGGAGTGCGTGGGGAATAGAGCGGGGCGGGAATGGGCCCAGACCCTACGAATGCACACATATGTGTGCCTGTGTATGCGCTGACATATAGAGATATGTTTCTAATGTGTATTACCCTCATGGCAAGATGTGCAGCATTCAGGTGTATTTGTATGATGACTACGGTCAAGTTTAAGTAGTCCTCAGAATCACATGCAAGGCCTGCACTGCTAACTCCAAGTATCAGAATACAGCAAACACACTCGCTGTGTGTGGTATTTGCAGTTGCAGGCTCTGTGTGTGAGTGAAAGTGGCTGGAGTCAAGCATACGCTGCTGTTTTGTTTTTCCGTTTTTTTTTGTGTGAACTGGTCGAATTGGTGGTTTTGCCCATGCACTCTTTTGTAATTACTATGCAATGAGCATGATTCAGCATTCTGGACCAAGAAGGAATAGCCCCCGGCACACACCGAATGCACCATGCAAAGTTCAGTCATTGGATGCATCAGACGTTCCTGTTAAAGGGGCACTCTGGGATACAAGTGTGATGTAACCGTTGCGTAGTCTTGAACCACCGTTGTGCACATTTCACGAGAGAAAACCGCGACGCCACTGTATCAAAGATCGCGTAATCACTGTGAAGAAACCGCCGGGAACGTGATTACAGTTCGCTACAGTTTGTTACTTGCTGGCGCGTCAGCGGGTGACAAGCTTGTCGGGACGTCAGCGCCAGGACAGCCGTGGGGGTCAGCGCTAGCGGGGAAAGCGTGATCATGCAGCAACACTGCTGCCAGGCGCGCCGTACGGGCCCGCGTGATGCGAACCCCACTGCATACAGCTTCACCTCCCGCGGCGGCGCATGTACATACATGCATGCCTGTTCCTGAAGTGATCGACATGCGGCGCACTGCTAGCTGCCAGAGAGCGTGGCTACGAAATCCAGCATGCTTCGAAGAATTCTGACGGCCGAGGTACATTTTTGCGTACCTTGGTGCTCGTCGGGCTGGATGGCGAGCCACCGTCTCTGACAAGCTTGATGTTTACTGGCACTGTGGGCTTCAAGTTGCTACTGCGCATGCAGGTGGCGTGGCGGCCACGTGCACTGGGCCGGTGGAGGTCTTGGAGGACTTGTACAGCTGTTTGTGATCGCGGATCACGGCAATATCCTCGCGTGGAACGAACACATCGAGTATGGCGAGGCTGAAATAAGATTTTCAGCTCGTGGTGACCAAGGCAACAACTGTAGCACTTGTGTGCCTGCAGGTCTATATGCGTAGTTACAATTTAGAAGAGTACACAGGCAAAACCAACAAGTGGACTAATTCACTGCAGGTCTGTATACGTATGCATCCGACAATGTGAGGGTACAGCACTCAAAGCATGTGCTCACTTCCACACGAGTTTTCAGACCATAGTCATGCTGGTCATTCAGCTTCTTGTACACAAGTCTCTGCTTTTGGGCACAGGCATGACCTGAAACATGGATGTCCATGCCCGAGCCCACTTAGATGCCAATGCCCGGTTCCGTGATGTTGCAACAGCAGGACATGTGACCTCTGCAGTAGACAGAACCTGTGGATCCAGCATACCATCCAGGTGTTGCAGTGGATTAACCCATTCCCTCTTGCATGACCACATCCAGTGGGTGCCAGTAAGCAGTGTGTGTATGATGTGCATCAGCACTGCCAAGTTGAATGAGATCACCTGACTGCAGGGGTGGTACCCTGGTACCGTAGTGACTATGATGTGATGTGCACAGTACCTGTGCCATAGCTATAGCTCCCCTTTGTTAATTCGGTCACTTTGTTGGGCGGAAATCGTCCGAACTGATCATGAGCTGAGAACTGAAGGAAAGGGCACGCTGTAAATGGGAAATGTCTGAACGGATATTCTCTCCGAGTCAACACGTGAATAAAGGCTAGATCTGACTTTACGGGCAATGGATTAAAACAGGCACTGCACCACACCCAAACAGATACTGACGGATACTGTGGTTTTTCTGCAGTTTTGCTGCAGTTATCTTGCGCACGTACCTCTTAGCGATGCCAGGCTGCTGCGTTCATCCCCGGATCCGGGTGACACCCGATCAGTTGGGCCTGGTTGCTGCTTTGTTGCTGGCTGTGCACTCGGCAGCCTCCTGTGTCATGTGCACTCGGCAGCCTCTTCCTGGATGTCCTGTGTCATGTGCACTCGGCAGCCTCTTCCTGCACCGATGCTGCGCAGCTTGGGTCTGCCCGGCTGGTAGGCCTTGAAGTCGTGGCTCCACTCTGTGGCGCCTCCGGATCCGCCTCCTGCTGCCCCTGCGGTCGTGCCCCCTCCTGCGCCCGTCCTACACATGTCCGCCCCTACTGGCCATGGTAGGGGTGCTGTGGCCGATGCCCGTTTGGGTTTGGCGTGATGCCCGATTCCCCCTTTATTTTTTAATAATCAGCTGTCTCGCACACGATGCCATCATGTGATCTGGGGGGTTGAGAGTGACCCACTGCAAACTGTTAACATCGCGGAGTGGAATTGCATTAAAGCGCACAGTCTGATCATCAGGCTCGAGGTACAGGTATAAACGAATCTGACCTACCCATCATTCATCCTCTTCATACATCCCTACCTCCAGAGTTGCTGAGGCCGATGCGTGTTTGGGTCTTGCGTGATTGCAGCGTTTTTTTTATACATCCCACTGGGTCACTACTGGTCGCATTTTTGCCCGGTCAGTCTGTAACCGCAACATCCACGTGCATTTTCTCACCTCAGTAGTGATGATACACTACTGGTCCAACACCACTCTGTACAACCCGTGCCATGTGAAACTGCAAACTGTGCTAGCACTGTGTCTGTAGGACTCAAAGTATTGCTTTTCAAATTCAACATTATGAACAGGATCTCTTGTACATCCATGGATGGATTGGCTTCTGATCATCGGCTCATCCACACAGCAACACTTTTTAAACCAGCAACAGCGTTCATGCATGTGCGCGTTTCACTGTTCATGGTGAAGTTCATGCATATGAATACTACATCATACAAATATCAAGACAGCAGCATGTGGCTGCACAGTCTCCCGATCACTGTTCCTCGGAACCAGTTGGCACCGCGCACTCTGCAGCTGAGCGGTGAAGAGGAGTAATGTCTCCTGGCCCCGCACGGAACGTTCTGCAGATGCAGCGCTCAGAGAAGTCCCGTGGACGAGGCATTCAGCGCGCTGGATTGCGTACGACGTCGTATCATCTTGAAACAACGCGAGGCATGCATGGGGCATTCAGCGCGCTGCATGCTGGTGGTGCTGAACAACGGGCCCGTGCGATTGTGGCCTGGCCGGGCGCCGGTCCATTTGTCGGCAGCCCCTAGGGTTCCGTGCATGCGTATGGACGAGGGACCTCGGGCGGCATGTCACCTGCTGTCGTGCAGTAGCTTCAAATTGGCAACTTTGACAGAATGCCTAGGACCCGGCTGGGGCTGTCAGCGAGGGAACGGCCCGGGGCATGGGGGTTGATCACATTTACAAACCAGCCACTATCATATGATCCGGATGATCCAGAACGTACACCACGGCATTACACCCAGGACAGCACGGGCGACACACAGTAACCTTTACTAAGTCCCTAGAATTGCAATAACACTAGACCTGCAGAGGTCTGATGAAAAACGGTGAACACCATCATTCACTTCCTCGATCCGAACCGACATACGTATATATATACAAGCCGAACCACCCGACACTGCATACATCTTATAACAGAGATTGAAGATCCCCTGAATGGGCATGCACCCTTATTGCTGCGATGCCCAGACCATGATGCCCTAATACGTCGAGAACTCCCCATAATCGTAATCTTCGGAAATCTCTCCCTCCTCGGTAAAGTCTGCCCCCAAGATAACGTCTGTGCGAAACAGCTCCATCATCACCGTCGCATTCACCCCGTCCGCCGCGACAGTCAGGTTGTACTTGTACCGCGGCTCGTCATTGGCATCCGTGTAATCTGAGAAACCAGTGTATGTGATTCTTCCCCGCGGTTCCACCTCCACACCCTCCTCATTTGTGGTCGGGCTGTCTGCCACGCTGCCGCGTACTCCTAGGGTTAGCTCGCGAGTGTTACATGGCCGATTTACAATACCCACTCCGGACACCAACAACGTGCATTCGCAGATCCCAAATGGGAAGAAGGGGCTGCCGCAGTCGGGCATGTACCCCTCCGCAAGGCACTTACTACGGGCCACTGTTACCGAGTTGCCGTCGGCAGTCGTGCCGCCGGTGAACGGCGCCGGGCAGCCAGTCGGACGGTTCGCGATGTTCGCGCATCCGATGTACGGCGCGGGTGCCGTCACGACGGCCGCGTCGTACGTCTGGAGGGGATCCGGTGTGGACGGTGGCGGCGTGCCGGCAGGAGGCAGGATGCAGACGCTGCCAGGAATGTTGTTCTGGCTACAGAAGAACAGCTTGCTGTTCTTCTTGCAGTGGCCTGTGCAGCTGGTCTTCGCGGCATTGCAGCTAACTATGGTACAACTGTTGCACACCGCATATTTCCAAGCCGGCCGGGTGCCGTGCAGGAGCCCTCGGCGCGCCCCCACAGCGAGCGCACCTCCAGCCACTGGAACAACACTCGGATGTGCTGCCCACGGGTCGTGCTCGAGTGCTGCTCGCAGATCTTCTGCGATTGCCCCTGTCACCTCAGCGTCGCGGACCACAAACGGATCGAGCTGGTGCACGAGTGTTCGCTCGTGGGATGCGGCAAGGGACGCATCGAGAAGTGTGGCTGCTGGGGCGTCCAGATGGCCAGAGAAGACTGCTGTGTCTCGTGATGCATGGGCACCATGCAAGGCAGCTGTGCAAAACATGGTATGCAGAAGGAGCAGCAGCAGCTTGTTACAGGCCTCTAAGTGGAGGTTGCGGAGCAAGGTCACGTGACTTCTTGCCGCTGAGTGCACACAGCAGCGGCATGTAGAGCTGAAAACGTGGCGATTTGTATTTGTGGTTGCGCAATTGGCTATCTTGAGTCTTCAGTCTGTTCTGCAGGCTCGCAAGTTGGGTGCCTGCAGAAGCATCGCATTCAGGAAAGAACAACAAGAAGGAAAAGCATTGCAGCACCCTGTTTCCAGGAGGAGTAGGATGCACACGGCTGTGCATAACGAATTCTGTATAGCACACTTCAAACACACAGGATTTTGGATTCGGAGTCTGGATTTTGGATTTTTTCCCACCTGTCTTCCTGTATGTCAATCAATCAGGTAGATCTGAGCGTGGCTGTCAGCCAAAACACTCCATGCACAACGCATGACTCATCTACACACTGCCATGAGACATGTTTCAAGCTACACGGAGGCACGCCTACAGGCTGCAAGATGCAAGGTGGTGCGTAGGGCCAAGCTTGATCGGCCTGCAGGCGACCAGACAATGGTGCAGCCACAATGCATTCGCTTCGTGCCGGATAAGATGCGCAGGCCGAACGTGGCGGCAGCTGCACTGGTAAGTCATGAGCAAGCTCGTCACAGCTGGCACCACGCACCGGCGTCCGCTGCGCAGCGGCACAGCAAAATTTAAAAGCGCCGCTATATACCGACGGCTTTCCTTAGCAGGCACTCTCCTTGATGCGGTACTGCGCGCAAGACGCGCTAAATCCCCTGCGATAATGCATATGCTCTATGCCTGAAATCGAAACAGTACCGCGCCTGTTCGTTGGGTACGATAACGTCGACAACCACGATGCGCACTGTAAGGCCTAGGTGCAGCACGTCTGCGTACATCGGTACATTCACAGCTCACGTCTGCGTGTGTGCTCAACCACTTGCATGCGGATGCTTCTGTCTCAGACATGGCCCGCAGGTACCTGGCGCCATGTTCCGACGCTGTAATTATAAGTGGCGATAAGTGATGCAACATGGACAGGCTAGATCATGATGCTAATCGAGCATGACCTGTGCCCCCATCGCCCCACGTCCTGAGAGGGTGTGATTATCATCGAGGGTGTGGATGGCAGTACAGTGTACGTCTGACACGTTTAGCTGCAGAGCGAATCTGCCATGGACTTACGCATTGCACTGATCTGTTGATCCGCTGATGTAATCTGCAATGACTAATCCATCGCATGTACGTATACGCAGCTTCTGTGTGTAGGTGAAAGTGGCTAGTGAAGAGCCTGTGCTGCTGTTGTCTGATTCCATGACCTTGGTCCACTTTGTGGGTTTGCCCTTGTACTCTTTTGTAACTACAAATACGTATACGTATACGCTTTCCGAAGTGTTGCTGATGGCCCAGAGCAACGCTGTAATATCGAGACAACGAGAGTCGGATCATCCGTCCACTGCGCAGGTGCAGTGGGCAGCAGCCTATCAGTACACTGCGTGAACAATGACGCTGATATTATCAGCAACTGCTGATGGCACACCATCGTATCCACTTCAATGTTATTTCATACACAAGATTAACGCACCCGGCCCACCCACCATCGCCGAATAAGGGACGGCCGGACAGCCCACGGCGGCCGGCCCCAAGAGGCGAAAGCCGGATAGTATCCGCGAGATAATCCAACAGCCTGGACGTAACCAAGAAACAGTTCTGATGGTAGTTAGCAAAACAAACAAGCACCCAGTCTGACAGGTGCACAGCGTGCGGCACACTGTCGCCATGGCTGCAGCTCGGACACATATGTATGTATGTAGTTACATCGAAGAGGGGCACGGTCACAGGTGCATCACGCCACAGCGTACAGGTCTCGAATCAGACCA
>JAUMHO010009132.1:0-11836 GCA_032360965.1 Ulva armoricana | reverse complement strand
TTTCGCTAAATTATACGAGCAAAACTCCCTTTTCTATACGCTCTCAAGAGGCGGCCCTAAATCCGGGGTCCACTTCTCAGACGCAGAGCGGGCCGACTAGATTTGCTCGACAAGATTACTTCCCGCAAGGGTGGGAGATCTGTGTTGCGGAATTTCTTGAGGTGTTCCATAGATATGGATACATCTATAAGCCGCTGTCCGGTGGCTCCTGGTACTCGGCTAACGATAAGTGGAGGCTGCCGGACTCGGAGATTCTCAAAGCGATCGCGTGCGCGCATCCAAAATTCTTTATAGGATGCAGGGCTGGTAAAGCCACGCGCTTTGCCGTCCTGGACATAGACGATAAAAGCCGTTATCACAACAAACAAGCTCTTGAGAAGTTGCTACATGTCCTGTCTCAAGCCGGTCTTCCGAAATCATCTTTGTACAGATCGAGCTACAGCGGCGGCTGGCATCTGTATATATTCTTCGACGAACCTATTCACAGCGCCGATCTCAGGCGCCAGCTCGTCAAACTTTTGACACTGAACGACTTCCATATAGCCAAAGGCCAGCTCGAGATTTTCCCTCATCCCGGTGGTGAGGGATCGCTGGGGCTAGGGCTGCGCCTGCCACTGCAACCCGGCTTCGCCTGGCTAGACAAGAAAACCCTGGAAGTCGAACACGAGCGCGCCGAGCTGAGTCCGACGCAAGCCTTAGAGTTGTTCGTAGACGTATTGGGCGGCGATGCTAATCCTTATGCCGCTTTCCGGCAGCTCAAGTCGTACCTCCAGGAGCTTGAGTCACGCAAGACGGCCGCTCTTACTCACGGTCTTGGCGCCGCCGGCAGTAACGTCGTTCCGATCAGAAGGACAAAGAAGACACTCCAGCCGGGCGAGTTCATTGACTTTGTTCGTGCTGTCTTTCACCGGTTGCCACCGGGCATCATCGTGGACAACTGGTACAAGGGCAGGCTCTATCATCTCAACGGCCTGACCGGTCCGTCCCAACGAGCCGAGGCTATAGAGTGTGTGGGTCATTATCTCTTTTACGGAGATCCCAGCCGCGACCTGCCCGCGATGGGCTATGGCTATGAGCAGGAGAGGGAATGGGCCGTCCATCAGTTCCTGGAAGCCCACAATAACGGGCAGAGCAAGGACATCAACCGGGGCCGCGCTGACGCCTTCGCCCAGGTCGAGAGAGCGACGCACTGGCGGCCAGCGCATAAGAAGGGCACTGAGCCGGTCAAGTATGCTCCGGAGCGACCGATCTCCTGGATACGGGAGAACGCCAACCGTAAGACGGACGCGCGTAAGCGCATTACCGAGGCATTGGAGGGCGTTAAAAAGCTTCAGCGGTCATTTACTACCGTGGATTTGCAGGAAGCGGCCGGATGCTCCAGAAGAACGCTCTACGACCATGCCGATATCTGGCGCCAGGACTATGAGGACTTAGCTGCCGGCTTCTTTGCAATCTGTACCGACGAATATAACGTTGTGGTGGGGGGAGGTTCTACTCAAACCTCACCCCCTACACCATCTGATGAAAAAATTACGCCGCCGGGGCTCTTGGCTGCTCGTCGGATAGCCTATGAGATATCCATGCGTGGTGAAAGGGGTAGCCGTCAAGCTCAGAAGGAGGCTGCGCAGTCACAGGAGGCGATAGAAACGAAGTGGTTGGATGATGTGACCCGGCTCACTGAAAACGAGCCTTCTATGTTATCCATTCAGGAGCTTAAAGCTTTGCTGACCGTTCTGGTGGCATATCTGTCCATGGCACCGAACGAAGAGTGCCAGACGTTTGTCCAGGGATATATCAATCAGATAAGAAGTCAGCTCTCAAAGGCTGCTGAGAAGCCGCTTTTCGTTGTTCGCCCACCGTAAGCTTGGATCGGGTATGCAAAACGCTCTTGCATCACAATCGAACTTTGATACAATTTACGCTTTGGCGGTGGTGGTATATATGGTGGCAATCGATCCCACCAGGTGCAAAAACTTTCCGGAGGTGTCAAACTAAAAGATCTTCCACGAACCCGGTTCACTTGCTTCGCATCAAGCTGCCGAGTCAATAATTTTACAGTCGGATCTAGTTGCAGCCTTTGATGATGCAACCGAAGAAGATCCGGCATTTTTATTTTTAGCGATAAAAATTCAAAAAGACCAATACACCCTAACCTGCTGTCTTGCAGGAAGGGTGTCAATCAAAACCAACCAGAGCTAATCTGGTTTATGTCGAAAAATTTTTCGCAAGCCGTATCGGCTACGGCACGACTCAAACTACTTGCGGTCCAGTCAGCAATGACTGCACGCCATCTCCGTTCCTTCGCCGGATCGGCCTTTGGCATACGTGTTCCTCTTCAGTTGTACGAGCTATGCAGCGGCGCTTCTGCGTGGCGTCGAGCCATCTGCACCGTTGTCTCGTTTAGCAAACCATGCCAGCGAAGTTTTTGGAACCACGGGTATTACCGGACGCACACGCCTGGTAGTACGAGTTTTGATTTTTTGGATCTGTTGCCGACTTGCCGGCTTGATAATACCTTTCCCACAGAACTGTTCTTTGATATTGCGATGCTGAATATTGCTGCGCAGATACAAATTGGCATGAAGAGATGGCCAGTGAGTTCAAGATAAGAAATAGACTCAGCCAAAACTTCATATACAGCCCCAGAATAACACCATGCAAGTGTTATACACATGCTATCGGTTTTTAAATCTCAACACAGCCTAAGCCTGCCACTCAAACCGACAATCAACCGCTGTTTTGGCATCGTTCAGAACCGAGCGTTGCTCAAGCGGGAGGGCGTGGTCTGCGATTTGCCGACAACCAATTCAAGTCTTTTTTCATTTGCAATTAATGTGGTCCTGCCAATTACCATTGCAGTCCCAAGCGGATGATTGCAGTCTCATTTGCAAATAATGTGGTCCCGATGGTCGGATAGTTGCAGTTAATTCGGTCCGACAATTTCGCTGATTGCAGTTCCGGCTCGTTTCGATTGCAGTCCGCTACACCTACTAATGCTACGGTTTTTTGCTGCCAGTATTATTCTGGAGAATGGTGAGAGCTTCCATTTTATATACGTCATTCGTTCCAAGTTGACTTATTGCAGCAAGAGCAGCCATAGCCTTGCGTTTTGAAGAGTTGGACAATGGCAGGTCCGAGTCCATCAGGACGCGAGCCGCAGCCAGTCGAACTCTCTCGTTTGGCTCATTCATTGCCAGTTCAAGTTGTGTAAGTCCGGGATCATTAGCGTCGGTGATACTGTGACCTTTGTAAGCGTTGAAGATAGCCTGTACTGTCGCTTCCGAATTGGTACCGTCGGCGAGACCAGCCTTGACCTGATCTGCTCGCTGTACCGAAGTGGCGTTCTGATCCGGCTGGGTGGCAGTCCACATGTCGCTTGTAGCATGCGTATAGGTATTGATCATATCCTGCGCAGCCTTGGCGGTCTCTGGCTTGACGTTACCAGTTTTGCTCTCGTCGACAAGAGCTTGCAGAATTGGCATTACTCTGCGATCGCCATACTTCTGAAGATCTTTGATCATTTGTTCTTGGAATTTGCCATCCTGCGCACCCTTCAATCGAGTTGTTTCGAGTTTGAGTGCCTGAGAAGTGACTCTAGCCAACTCTTCTCGCGGAACGGCATAACCATTCTTGTCAGGCGTAGCCAGTGATTCCCATCCGGACAGGAGAGCCCTGCGAGCTTCGGGACTGACCTCTTTATTGACGGTGAGTCCGTCTTTGATAACCTTTTTGATCACATCCCTGCTTTCCACATTGGAGTTAGCAAGGTCTTTTAGAGCATTTGCAGCACGTACCTTCCAATCGGGTTGAGCAATTTGATGGTAGTGATTCGAGTTGTAATAACCTTGCACAGATCCAGCTGCAACACCGGATTCAGAACCCATCACAGATCCGGCTTGAGTGGCGATATAGTAAAGAGCCAACTTGGCCTTATTGCCCATGTCTCCGCCTTTGTGAGCCATGTCCACCAGCGCTTGATATTGGGCCTCGCGATTTTTGTTGATTCTTTCAAAGCCGACCTTTTCGCTGGCATTGATTGTATCTTCGCCGTGAAATCTTCGGTACCACCAGCCGTTTTCATTGTCCACAGCACTCTTGGCTGCATTCATGAAGTTACCCTGGTCAAGTAATGGAAAATTGTTGTTCATCCATGCTCTGGCTTGGTCATGGTCGAACGTTTCCAGATACGGATAATCTTTGCCAAAGCCAATTATGTCTGCACGAGTATCCTCGTACATTCTCTTCCATTCTTGTGAGCTCGGCTCCAAGCGAACTTGCGTGAATTGCACGTCTCTCAGTTGTGATGCAACTGTTGGATCAGTCTCTTTGTCGACCAGGTCATTGACGACGTTGCGGAGCATCGGATCGTTGAGTTTTTCCAGGGCGCGGATGGCAGCCATTCTCACTTTCGCATCTGTCTCGCCGGCTGCAATTTCCCTGACACCAACAAGCGGCGACGGACCACTCTCTAAGGTTTTTTGCGTATCTGGGAGCTTCAAAGACTCTTGAGCAGTCACATGCGATCTGATGATATCGAGGCTTTCGCGACTACCTGAGGCAGCTAATGAATCAATCGCGGCAGCACGAAGCGATGGATAGAAAGTTGCATATTTGTCATTTTGGCTTGAATTGTCCAGCATCCCTTTCAGCACGTACTGTAGGTCTTGCTTGGTTTTCACTGGACCTTCTCTGAGCAGTGGTTCTAGTTTTTCAAGCAGCTTCACAGTATTTGCTTCTTCAGGCAAACTATTAGGAAGTTTGACCAGGTCGACCGAGTCTTTTCTCAGTTTGTTTGCCAGCGCTGGATCTTCTTTCTGAAGTTGTGCCATGCGATCAGGCATCATTGCATCAATTACTTTGGTGGACAACGCGATATCAGTTGGGCTGAATGACGAAACAATCGCCTTGGTGATTTCCATTTGAGCCTTTGGATCGTCACCAGTGATCAGAGCCAAAGATTGAGCCGCATCCAAGCGGGTTTGTCTTGCTAGATCGGCAAGCGCAGGTGGCTTGTCCGGGATCGGAGTTTGCATTTCTTTTTGCAAAAACTCTTGATACTTCTTCGCGACTTCTCCAGGCGTCGATCGATTTTGCTCGAGCGTTGTATTGCTTCCGCTGAGAACATCTTTGCGACCACTGCCAGGTTGATCGGGATTGCCATCGAGCAAATTGCGAGCAATAGCTCTAGTCTCCTGGTCAGGCGAATTTGTTGCTTTGTCGAGTTGCGCTTTATCTCTCAATCCATGCAACAACGCTGCTGACAAAGCTCTTACATCAGGATCTTTGTCGGTGCGAGCGGTTGTTTCCAGTTGCTTGAGAAGGGCCTCGGAATCCAAACCATGGGCTTTGCCAATAGCTCTGTCCTGACCGACTTTGGATGTATCAGCTTGAGGCTGGCTTTCTTGGTATCTGACACCATCTATGATGGCAGCCATACGTGGGCCGTTTGCATCTGCAAGAGCCGACAGCTTATCTTCGCGAGTAGCATTCGGATCACGAAGAACGTTTTCTAGAACGCCACCATATTGTTGGTGCGTCAGTGCACCGATACGGGTAAGCACTTCACCAGTAACGATACCACGATTGCCAATGTTCTCTTTCTGCAGATCGGTTTTCAGATCACGGACAACTTCAGCGGAACTGATTGATTGATCTACGGTGTGTGCTTTCACTGTAACTTCTTCAGTCCAGCCGGGGCTTTCGCCTGAACCTTCATGATAGACACCCTTTTTGTATTCTGGAACTTCGTATTTCGCGGTTGCCAGTTCTGGATTGATTTTTCCATCGGCATCTCGTGAGAGATAAAGCAAAGCCACTCGTGATGCAGCGAGAACGTCGGGATTCTTTTCGCTCAAGAATTTTTCAGCTAATTCGGCTTGCTCTTTTGGATAGTCTTTTCGTTTATCAGGATCCAAAAGTTCGTTGAAATTCTTAGCACCGATAGCAGGTTCTGTAAATGATCCTGCATCCGGATCGGCTAGTTCCAACGCCTTCATTTGTTCTGGAGTGAAGACGATCTTGCCGAGCAGTTCCTGGCGGAATTTAGCTTTGTCCGCTTCGGTGGCATCCGGTCCCATAAGCGTTTTGGTTTTATCCATAATCGCTTTGATTTCATCAGTTGTTTCCGGAGTTCGCCCTCTGGTCAGGGTGCTCTCATAACCGTCCACAACTGTGCGCGCCGCTTCCAAAGACTTTTGATCGTTAGGATTGAATGCGCCTTTGCCGGCCAGTTGTAACCCGCGTCCGTCGCCGACTTGTATCATCGCGTCTTGAAGCGGATTGCGTTTTCCCATTTCGGCGATTGAATTATACTGATGTCTTAAATCAGCGATGATCACTGGTGCAAAGCCAAGTTCAGTTGCTTTGAATGCTAACTCAGTGCCTTTGTGAACGTCGGCAACCCAGCCCATTCCCTTTATAGCTTCAGCACCATTGACTGCTTCTCGACCGCGAATGATAGTTTGCATTTTTTCAGCGGAAGTCATTGCGTCCACTGCCTGACCTGCGCGGAACGCGCCCCAGCCGCTGGATGCCAGACCAAGTCCAATGTCTCCCAGGAAGTAAATTCCTCTAGCGTTGTTGACCGTCTTGCCCCAATCGGTATCTCTTGCGCCGGCATTATTAAAGATACCAGCGGCACCAACTAAGGTGCGCACGGCTCCTTTGCCGCCTTCCCATGCCGCTTCTTTAAATCCTAATTTGATCGCTTGCTCTGCGCCAATTGCGGCAAGACGAGCACCTTTGTATGCTGCTGCAACTTCGACGACGCCGGTAGCAGTCATCGCCACGTCCATGGTGATGGTAAGCGCTTTCTCACCGTAGTAACCAAACTGTTGCATGCCTTTAAACGACTCGAGATTCTTGGCCTTGACCATTTCAATCTTGTCGCCATTTCGCACTGGAACGAAATCATCTGCGCCGAGTATTTTCGGCGGAACGCTCATCGATCCTACTCTGTCGATACCAAAAGCGCGGATGTTTTCATACGCATACCATGGTGCTTTCTCTGCGTTGATTTGCTGCGTGACTTTGTATTTGCCTGCGTCTGGACCCTCTTTGATCTGCTCGACTTGAAAGTCATAGCCAATCAAATTCATCTCTTCGACTTTTTCGCCATTTACCGGCTGGTATTTTCCGGATACTAGTTTTGTAAATTCACCATTGGCGTTGATCACTGCCTTTCCATGAGAGACTTCTTGATCTCCGAACATGATCACAGCGTCTGGATTTTCTTGCATTTTTTGCAATTCGCCGACAGCCTGATTTATTTTGTCGCCGTGCTTGTCGAGCCAGTTGCGGAGAACATCAATCTTCTCTTTGTTGGCTGGATCTTCTTGGCGCAAATCTTTTGGCAGATCAAGTTTTACTTCTTTGATCGTTCCGTTCTTGAGAAGATTCTTTGATTCCCAGTCGTTGACCTGGTTATCCGCGATCGTATGTCTTACGCCGGCCTTATCTTCGACAACTATTTTTGCGCCGCGTGGCAATTCGATTGGGAAGTCATCATTATGTGATGCCTTAAAAAGACTCTGCATCGCTTCGACATAGTTGCGTGTGCGAAGACTGAGGTCGACCATTTCTTCGGCGGAATTGCGCCAGGAGACTGGATCATCGCCGGGTTGTTTTTTCCACCCTTCGGGCAAACCATTGTCGGTGATCAGCTTATCCACATTCGTGTCACGCTGCTTGCCGCGCGCTTCAGCAACTGTCTCGTTGGATTTTGCCAACCAATTGTAGGTGGCATCGAGCTTATCAAGTTGAGCATCAGTAGGAAGTTTGCCGGGCTCCAGCTTTAAGTCTAAGGCGAGCCGATCGTCAGCTGCCATACGTTGATATAACCGCGGATCGATGCTTCGGCCTTGAGCATCGGAATCGAGCGCAATTGGAGTTCCGGGCGGAAGAGCTAACAACATCGAGTCTAATTCACGGATGGTTCCGGGAACTGCCTTCTGCAAGAAATTTGTGTATTGCTCGTAGGCTTTTTGAGTGGCTGGTCCGAAAACACCGGCTTCCCGCTCTTTCGCCAGAGCGTCACGATTTGCGGTGGTTTCCTTTTCAATCAGTTCTCGCCGTTGGTCGGGAGGAAGATTCTTCTGCTCATCAGTAAGTTTTACTTCCTGAAAAACAGGCATCAAACTTTTGAGAGTGTCCTGGAGATATTGAGCGCGTTGAAGGTCTTCACCAGTAAGTTTAGGTAAACTCTCAAGTGTAGCTTCAGCAGGCTTATCGCCTTCGGTTTTCTTGACTTCAGTTGGTGGATCGGCTTGAGCACCGGTCTTGGCTTCGACAGATGTTGAACCGGCAGATCCGTCCGTCTTCGGCACTATGACAGCATCACGGTTTGGGTTGATGATACCGTTGTCTTTGGTTGTTGGGTACGCGGCGGCTGCGACATTTGCCCAGGCGTTCTCCGCCGGTGGTGGCGTCACGGCCGGTGCATGCTCTACTTTATTGTCTGTTGGAGGTGGTGTTGGAGTACCCATCTCGTTATCTTCCTGAGAAGTTCAGTTTTCTTCCAATTTAGTCAGAACTTTTGATACTTGTGTGTATCCAAACAAGAACATTTTCGGACAGTTTCCCAAGGTCAATTTCAATTAGTCGTTGCGACTTCGCTGTTTGTATGTAGATGTTTCCGAGAGCCAAAGCGCTTGCGAGTCTGATGGTTTCAGACTCGCAGCACAGAAAATTATTCAGTTCGGGAAGTCGAGGATCGGTCAGTGAGCTAATTCCCAAGCCCTTGCAGCTATTGAAAATGCCCTGGGCTTTTTCCACTTCAGTAAGCGAAGGTGTGTTGAGTTCTCTCAAAGCTTGTGCGCGATACTCCAAGCTGGAGACTTGATCCGCTGTGGTTTTATCCCATAATCCTTGCAGTGAAAACTGCAACTTATTCAAATGCTTCAGTGCAGAAACGCGTAAAGATAGATCTGAATGCTGTTGAACTAAACATGTAAGAACCGCTTCTAGTGCAGGATGCGGATGTTGCTCCAGCAGTTCGAGCAAGCGTGCATGAAATTTTTCATTGCGACTGGACTTTTGACGACGCAACTCCAGAGTGAAAGCGTCGAAGAGAATTGTGGAAAGCTCTCTGCGACTGGGTTTCGTTAAGGACTCCTCATCAGTTTCACTCTCGTCGAAATATTCGCACAGCGCGTCAAGCATCAGCAGACGAACTTCAGGATTTGCATGGATTGAGTAGGCGACTACGCCCGATACCGTGGAGTGCAGATCGGTGCGAAACTTTGCAGTCTTCATTAGTTCGCGTATGACAGTTGCGCCTTTGCTCAGCATCTCAGTCATCTGCACTTGATACGCTGGATAGCCATGGGACATGACCAGATAGCTCAAAAATTGGCGGGCTTCTACACCGAAATCGCTGTCTTCGTGAGCCGCTTCGCAAAGCTGGTCAAACTGAGCGAATGCTTGTGCCGCCATCTCAGCATAGAGAGTTGAGGACTGATCGACTTGAATAACAATCCGCGAATCAATTTCTTTTGGAATAGCTTCTTTTTGTGCCGACTCAAGTTTCTTGAGTGTGGACAGACCAAAGGTTTGCTCGAAGTTCTGGCAGCTCAATAGAACAAAATGTTTCGACACCCAATCGTAGTACGGATGCGGTGAAAACTCGATCAAATCTTCTTCTAGTGAAATTGTTGGAAGAACTTGCATCTTTTTTTCCGAGAAACTCTGCCTAAAGTTTTATACCCTAAATGGCTGAATTCAAAACGGCGCTGGACATCTGTCCGGAAAAAGGTTGGTTTGCCCAAGACAATTGAGACCCAAAGCCAGTTTCGGAATGACAAAAGAAAATCGAGTTGGAAACAACAGAATGTTATTTTCCAACTCGATGAGAGTCTTGGAGCCGCCCAGAGGCACTGTCATTCCACATTGACTCGACCAAACACTCTTCCGTTGGCTGCTTTAGGCAGCTTTCGGGTGAAGGTTTAATGACTCGTTGAACTGCTTAAGAGCCGACTTTTGCTCGTTGCAATGGGTCTTGTTCCTGGGCTCGGAGCGTTGAGCGGTAATACAGCAGAGCTGCACCGGTGAGAATACCGATACCGATTGCCGCACCACCGATGGCACGTCCACGTCCACCACGTTCGCCGCGTTCGAGCGCAGCTCTGGTCTCCTTGAGCATCTCTCTGTGAGCCGTCTCCTGGATTTCGCGTCCAAGTTTGCCATCCAGAGCGTCGAGAGTCTTGTTGATCGCCACTGCCTGTTCTCTGACATTAGGCTTGTCAGATTTGGCCATCTCTTCAGCACCACGGCGCAACGTCTCGATTTCTCTAGGATCAACACGGTCTGTGCGCTCCAGTTTATCTGTGGCGAACACCTCACCCGGAGTCGCGTCGGTACGCTTCAGAGTGCCATCATTAGCTGTTTGTGTGTTTGTACCCTGGAGTCCTTCAGCACTTGCCACCACGCGAGCAGGTCGTCCGGCTCTTTGAGGCTCAGCTTTAACTTCTGCTCTCGGTGGTGCGGATTTGGCTAGTCCAGCTTCGACTTGGGTGGGCTCGCTCATGGCCAATTCGCTACGAATACGCATTACTTCTCTAGCGCTGCGAGGATCCGTTTCGCCAGTGTAGTTCTTGGCTGTAGCGTCCTTCGCATCACCAAATCCGCTGTCCATGTAATAGGTGGCATCTTTGCCTGCTGCAGTCGAGTGACCATAGGCGGTTTCAGCGTTGACGGTGACATTCTCAGGAAGCAGCAAGTGTCCGGCTGATTTCGCTTTTGGTGCGTAATAGCCATCTTTGGACCCTGCTTTGTATGCTGCTTCGAAGCTTTCCCCACCAGCTGGATAGGCGTCGAGTAGTGGGCGGCCGTCCGGAGCTGTTTCTTTCGTGGTCCGAACTATGATGTGATTCTCGTATGGTTGACCAGTTGCCGGATTGATGCCCTTCTGGTGGATATCGGCAACCTGACCACGTTTGCTGGATTCTTGAGAGATCGTATCCGGCGTAGCTGCTGCACCCTTTCCGGCTTCTGCAACCTGCATGTACTTGCCGTCTGGAGTGATCGCCCAAACCTTGCTCTCAGGGTCGGCGGATCTGAATTCCTTGCCATCATACGTGGTGCCGACTGCGAACTTGGATCCGGCTGGAACTTTGCTGCCATCAGCCAGCGTGAGCTCTTTGTCCAAAGTAATGGCGTTCTCTTTGGTGGAGATTTGCAAACCATCGGTCGTAACCTTCGGCGCTGGCAGTTCAGTATAGCCGGCATCGCCAGGCTTCAAATCTGGTTTGCTGAACACGAATGCTTTTTCCGGATACGCTGCCTTCAACTCATCGTAGAGAATACTGGCTTGTGTGGCTTTGATTGGCTTGCCGTCGGCTCCGGTCATTGCCACTCTGGTGTCTACTTCGAAATTGACAGGTTTGCCTTCTTTCGCTTGTTGAATCATATCTTTGACGGCAGCGCGGAATGAAGTTTCTTCAGTGATCTTTGCCAGATCTTCGGGTTTTGTAAGCTCAACCTTTGGAAGTGCGGTTACTGCGTCGGTTGCAGCCGCTGCAGCGTAAACAGGTTTTTCACCAACCTGGGGATTCCCCGCGTCGGATAAGGTTGTCTCAGCTGGCTTGCCAGTGACTGGTGCCTCGATTTTCTTAGCTGGGTCTTTAGCTGGGTCTTTTACTACTTCATCAGGCATTTGCGATCTCCCATCACGATTTCCGCCAACTTCTTCTGCTACGTTTACATTTCCTTCGGCGAAAAATTCTCGCCTACCTAATCCGGAGGTGTCTGGAGCCCCCTTATGGTAGAAGTGGACCCTATTGTTTGGGCCAAAAAGTTTTCTTTAGAGCGAGAGAGTTCTTTCTCATAATGAGTCTTACCT
>JAUMHO010009100.1:0-11846 GCA_032360965.1 Ulva armoricana | reverse complement strand
GGGTGGCGAATAGAGGAAGGAGAGGGGCTGGGGAGGGCGAGCTATCCAGGGCGTCGGGGGACCGGCCCGGCACGGAGGTGGGGGGCAGCAGGGGGGGTGGCGAATAGAGGAAGGAGAGGGGCTGGGGAGGGCGAGCTATCCAGGGCGTCGGGGGACCGGCCCGGCACGGAGGTGGGGGGCAGCAGGGGGGGTGGCGAATAGAGGAAGGAGAGGGGCTGGGGAGGGCGAGCTATCCAGGGCGTCGGGGGACCGGCCCGGCACGGAGCTGGTGGGTATGAAGGCCATTCCTTGCAGAGTCATGCGCGAGACAGCGTCCTTGCGGGGGTCAAAACACAGTGCAAGGCCGTCGGTCGGAACAGGCAGCCTCCCACTGCCACTCCCATGTGCACTGGCACCTTTAAAAATGAGGGTAAGAAATATGTACATGCATGCTACTGTTTATAGACTATGCAGAACCCCCTGCTTGCTCCAGCCACTACCAGCCTGGCCCAGGCAGGCGTGATGCCGCACTGGTGTTGCAATTGTTCCCAATATTGGGAACATTAATCCACATGCAGCACTTCTTCGTGCCACGACCCATGGCCAGCCTCTCAGCACCCCCACGGTCTCCTTGCTTGAATGCTGGCTTCTCAGGGCGTTCTCTTGTTGTTTATCAGTCTGCCACCTGTGAGCGCTTAGTAAGCTCACACATGTGAAAGCTCAAGCTTGCGTGTTGGGGCACCGACCGTGCACTGCTCCACGGCCAACCATGCCAGAGCTGTATATACTGTGCATCGATGTCGCTTGCTGCTGCGGCCTCCCAGGGCCCACTGTGTCCGGGCTGCGTCTGCGCAGATCTAGACTCATGCGCTCGCCAGACTCGACCTTACGACACAGCCGTTGATACACGCGTTCACTCGTGCAAGCACCTGAGGACACAGCCATGAGCTGGTCCAAGTCAGCGTGTCATGCGCGTTGCTGAAGCTGTCACTGCAGGAATCACCTCCAAACGCCAGCCCGCACATTATGCTGGGAGGTTCATTTCAGTTATAAATTTGCAGTGGCCAAGAAAACAGGAGCCTTGCATCGTACTTCAGGACTGCATACGTGTGGAACACTCCGATCGTTACAGGCAAGCTGAATTATCAGCGTGCAAGGTATACTAACCTAATTTACAGCTTGCCTTCCCTCCGCAACGCGTGTGACAGCTAGAATACACGCTGAGCACTGCAGTCGAGACGTGCAAGCACTTTCGTCGCGGCTTACAGTTTCTCGGACGAGGCACCAAGCTTGCAGGTGCGAAGTCTGTAGTTTCCGCAGCTGTTGTTTGCAACAAGGCGTTTTTGATTGGTCACATGTTGTACAAGCTTCTCAACGGTCCTCAGATATGGAGAATATTTGGCTGACACTCTGGCTGCGCCGACAACTGCCCGCTCGAACGCCTCTTTGTTCGGAGTGGTCATGCGGTGGCATGCGGGCGTTGTAGCGTGCAGCTCAAGCGCGGCCGTGATGTTGAGCGCACGGCGGCCGACTGTATTGATGGCAGGCGTTTGCAAAGCCGACGTCTGACTTGCCTGCCATGAGCTGCCGTTCCGCACGCACGGGCATAATGATTCATCTCGCCATTTTAAAGGCCCACTGGTTACGGTTTTAGTCAGCGCTGCGCATGTTCACTGTGTACACGCTCCAGCATCGGCGCACATGCCAGGACCTTGCACCACAGACTTGCTGTAAATGCTACGTGCTTGTGAATGTAGCACTTCCTTCGAAACGCTACATGTTAACCGTTGTTCAGCAATGTGCTATAGCTATTGGCTCGCTCATGATCACTGCCTTGGAGTGGACGGGCAGCTAGCGCTGCATGCGTGGACGGGCAGCATGCGCGCCGGTGGCACATAAATGCCGTTTACTAACAGCTCGAGCGCTTACCTTTGACATGCATCTCTGATCCGATGTACTCAGACATGCTGGAATGGATGGTTCTGTACTGCTTGAAGCTATTAGCTTCGGCGCCGCACATGTACAGGTGTTGATCATGACCAGCTGCAGACTCGCGCATACGTGCATGTAGCCAGCTCGAGCTCGAACTCGATCACAGCGATTGACTGCCCGACCTCTGGTTATTAACCAAACACCCTTTTTACTAGATTGATCCGGAACAGCCACTGAGCGGTACTGTCTCTCCGTGTGTCACACGCGCAGCTGCAGGAGGTGTGTGATGTCACCGGAAGTGCGTATACTAGTACTAGTGGCTAGCGCTGAGCATGCGCTGCTGTTGTGTGATTACATGAACTGGTCCACTTCCTGGTTTGCCCTTGTACTCTTTTGTAACTACTCTTTTGTCGCTACACACTAGTACTAGTACTAGTACAGCCGACCTGTTAACGTTGTGCATGAGCAACTTCGTCTAGTGCCTCTTCGGGCATCGAACGTGCGGCATACACGACTGGAGCCTGTACATGTGGCATATATATGGATTTCTTTATCACGCTCCATGCCAAGCTGGCGCCGCGGGAGTACGCGTGGTAGGCAGTGCTGCTTGCAATTGTGTACAAGCAGTTCGTACACGCGTACGTGTCCAGTCAACATGCAAAGCGGCCATTTTGGTTTGGAATATGGAATATGGAATATGCGTCCGGGGTCAGCAGCAGCAAAAACTTGCCTGCTGACCCTTGCCTGCCAATGCACACAGCAGCAACAGATACACACAGCAGCAACAGCCACACACAGCAGCAACAGATGCACACAGCAGCAACAGATGCACACAGCAGCAAGTGAAAGTGGCTAGTGAAGAGCCTGGGCTGCAGTTGTCTGATTCCATGACTTGGTCCACTTTGTGGGTTTGCCCTTGTACTCTTTTGTAACCACACAGCAGCACAGATACACACAGCAGCTGCACCACCGACTGCACCACCGACGTGCAACAATGCCGACGCTTCGTAAAAAACATATATATATATATATATATAAAAAATCGGGCATCACGCCAAACCCAAACGTGCATCGGCCACAGCACCCCTACTGGTAGAGGCGGACAGGTGCAAGACGGGCGCAGGAGGGGGCACAAGGAGAAAAGGGACAAGACACGCCGATGCGACGTCAACCGAGACGCAGTCATTAGGAAAAGCAGCTTGCAACACATGTTCCGCCTGGGTGCACCCAGCATAAGCCACAGTACGACTATGTCCGCGTACGACTATGTCCGCGTACGACTATGTCCGCGCCGCGCTGTTCCGCGCCACGCAACACTGAACGCCCCGCAGGTCCCTTGATCACCATCCGGCTGTGCAGGTCTTCCTCGCCCACACTCTGCCCACCCACAGACCGTTCGTCTGCCCCTCCACAGCACACAGCACGATGCCAAGCCTGCTCCACACGCTCACCGCCGCCGTGGCGCTGGCGCTCGCCGGCGCCGGGCGCCTGCCCGTTGCGTGTGCGGAGCTTGACGCCGTCTGCGAGGCCGGCATCGACCAGGTCTTCGCCGAGGTCGCCGCGGACTCGACGGCGGCGCAGATCGCTCCCGGCGGCTGCGACTCGTCGGCCGCGTTTGCGCTATGCGACGTGCACGGCTTTGGTGGCGTCTGCCGGGACGAGCCGGAGTGCACCCCCGACATCACCCAGATCAACGACGACTGCACGGCAGACAACGAGAACAACGGCTGCTGCGCCAAGCTGTACCACAAGACATGCGCCGACTGCGAGCCCGAGGTCTTGTCATGCGGTCAGTTCTGCTCCGACACCCCCATTGCGCCTTACGTTGGCGAGGACTCGTCCGAGGGTTCCACCCCGTCCGAGGGGGCCGACGACGCGGACCCAGCCGACCCGGACGCAGCCGCGGACGGCACGGCATCACTTCCGCCGACCCTGGGATCCGGGCCGACCCTGGAGGTCAGTGGTGGTACCGCCAGCCCGCGCGGCTCCGCCGGTACTGCAGCTGTTGCCGCAGTATGCATTGCCGCATGCGGAGCCATCATGGTGGCCGCATTGTAAGCGCCGCCATGTGGCGCCGCTGCTTGCCGTTTTATGTTGGCGGATGTGACACTTACCGTGCGCATCCCAGCAAATAGCCAACAGATTTTCGAGTGCTGAACCCAACAGCGTGTGCGGCCTTTGCAACAGTAAGCGTGGTCAGGGGTGAGGAGGGCAAGCGACCCTCGGCCGTGCCTCGACTGCCACAGTTACCACCGCAGGTGTCAACCCGCTGGATTTCCGTGTAAGCGACAAATGTGATTGATATGTGGATTCGTGGTCGGCACAGCGGCTGTGGCCCATGTCCTTGGACCTCGGGGTGTTGCTGCCGTGCAGTGAAGCCGTTCCTCTGTGTGTAAAAATGCGAAAAATAAAAGGAGGATTGAGAATCACGCCAGACCCAAACGGGAATCGGCCACAGCACCCCCTACGCATATGTTACGTGGGGGCACCGGGATGTATTTCACCGCGTGATCCATGTGAGGTGCATGCCTGCCCGCCTGTTATGGAACGCTGCTCAGTCCTGACATACGGGGGGTGTCTTGGTGCCACACTGGTCCGAGTGTGGTCGCTTGGCCCATCACAGTGTACTGCGTCTGATTGCAGGCTGGCCTATGTCCTGGTTGGTTACTGGGGACCGGTTTACGTTATGACCATGTTTACCATGGCCATACCATAACACCGCCACCCGTTGGCCCGTGGTCCCGGTTATCCGGAGATGTCAAGGTCCTTGTAGGATATGGCGAGTAAGTGTCACATTTACCCAAAGCACGGCAGGATGACCGCTTCAGCTCGATCATTCATCAGATTCATGAATGCAGTCGTTCATGGCTGACGTAGACATGAACAAGTGTACGGTATGTATCACGTAAGTTACAACGAGTGCAAGCACTCCTAGATCGTTCGACCGGGTGACGTGTCATCTAGGGACGTGCTCATCACGGCCACCAGCAATTCGCAACACCTACATCAACCACACAAACAGCTGACACAACAAGCATGGAGCCATCTGAAACGCAGTCACTGCGCTTCAGCAGCCCTGCCCTGTTATTCATTCACGCTCCCCTCTGCCGCTGCAAATCATATTTTTTCGCGCTTTCCCAGGCTCGCCCCCAAAAATCATTGCAGCCGCATCAGCGGCCGTGGCACCCGGATGCTTCTCCAATCGCAGCCGGCCCACCGGATACGGTTCCACCTGTACCTCCGCCAGCCTGCAGCCAACACCGGCATCAGCGCCTTTGTCGGTGCGGGTTTGTCAGTGCTCACAGTATACAGCAACACAGCAGCTCCTGACGTGAGGGCCTCTCGAGTGCAGGCTCCCAAGGTGTGGCAAACGCAGTCCATCAGGGAGCCCCGCATGGCACACACGCGACGCTTCCCCGCTCTCGCGTCGCTCGCGCACACCACGCTTGCGCTCCCCGTGACCGCTCATCTTCCACGGGGCACCGCATCACAGGCGCTCCCCCGGAAACATTTCTACGTGCGAGCATGCCGCCGCAGAACGAGACTGCTGCACGTGCGTGTAGCACCGATCAAGTACCACAAACGCCACATCGGCAACGAGTCCGCTGGCCGAGTACAGGCCGCTTGTTCTGCCCCCTATTACGACGCCAGGCCTTTGTTCCAGTCTCCGTGCACGACACAGTCCTGTCACGCAGGCCCTGACAGACACGGGAGGTCAGCAATGCTGACTGAGCAACAAACGCGCGTTTTGGGTCCTCGAGCCGACCGGAGGGTCACATCGCGACGGCAATCACTGACCCCGACACCACCGCTGCTGCGTACGTCAGCAGCGGGATGGCACGGAGGGGGCCGCCTCCTCCTCCTCCGGGGCGCGCCGCGGCCGATTCGTCCACAGGCGTTGACCCGTCACCCGACCCGGCCGATTCGAGCGACGAATACTCACCAGGCGGCGGTGAACTGGCTCGGTTGGGCTCCCTTGCGACCGTGCCGGTTGGGCGCTGCCCGGGGTCTGCGTCAGGGTTGTCGGCGGTCTCATGCATGCCCGGTGGCTGTGCGGCGGAGGCGCGCGGGAGTGCCGACGGTAACGGGGGCGGGTCGGGACCCGCTCCGGGGCTGGAGAGGGCCGCCGGGAAGTTGCAGCTCTGGGCGCAGGAGTTGGTAGCTGGATCGCAGCCGGTGCAGGGTTGCCAGATGGACACTGTGCAGCAGCTGGTGGCTTCGGTGGCGGCATCGTCGCAGCCGGGGTCGATGATCGTGTTGAGTTTGGAGCATTCCTTGAGGTTCCGGCAGGGCCCGATGTCGCCGCGGATGTCGCAGATGGTGAACACGGGAGCGGCGTCGCAGCCGTTTGGGGCGAATGTGGACGGGCTGGCGGAGGAGGACTCCCGGAACTCCTGCGCGGCGATGTCGCTGCAGGTGGCGGCTAGATCTGCGTGGGAAGGCCGGGGGTGGAGGGTGGTGAGTGAGAGGGCGAGGGATGCGATGCGGGTGAGGCAGAGGCCGGCCGTCTTCCGGGGCATGGTCTGGAAGCTTCCTCACTGCGCCTGAGGTGGCAGTGGTGTGATGGCGTGTTGCGAAGCAAAGGTGAACGCTACCTTCCTGAGTGGCCGGCGTTTGTGTGGGGGCAAGCCTGCAGCAGAGACAGGACAGGTCTTGCATGGAGTGTGCTTGCAATTGTGCAGTTGTTGTTTGTGCAGTTTGCAAGGGTGTGCCTGCAAGCCACAGCTTGCTGGGAGTGGGATCAACGTTTCGCGGCCGGGGCATTTCACGGCCATGTCGACGCAGGCTGGTTGTGAAACATCTGCTTCTGCTGCTCTGTTTTGCCTGTGCACATGCACGTGGGTTTGTGTGTGATCGGGCCAGGGATGTAAGGGTCTGATTCAAGCGCTATGGAGGTTTGCAGTCTGGCTTTCGAAGAGCTGGCGCTCGCGGACGTCAGCCGCAGGGCTGGGGTTTACTCAGCTGCGCAGGAGTGGACCGACGTGGGATCGAGGACAGCGGTCGTCGGTTCGCTGCGTGGGTCCACGTTCACCACGAGCCGCCTCAAATTCGGCAGAAATTATGAAAGGTTTTTGGCAGAATTGGACAGCATGTTGATGAGAATGGTCATTGTCAACATGTGCTTGCGTCACGCCATTTGAACTTTGATGCACTCTCGATGCGCGCATGGTTGTCGCCAGGCACACCTGACTGCAACGATAATAACGCAAGAGTACGACTATACACATCACGCATCCTATTTCAAGAACCTCGGCGAATTCTAGTTGCTGCGAGCAGCTCCGATCGCTCGGACAGCTCTCTGTCGCTTTCGGCCTGCCGAGACTCAACACCATCTCCACGCGACCCTGCATGCAGATGCGCACCATGGGAGCCAATGTCGTGAGTAATGCCTTGATCAAGGCGGCAGTTCGCTGCAGTTGAGGCCTCTGCGGGGTTTGAAAGTCGCAGTTAAGTGTTGTGGGGCAATCGACAGTTACGCATAAGACAAGGCAGACACACAATAAAAGAATCCGGGGTGACTTTCTATGACAGACTGCCTATTGGAAGAAAACAAGCCACATACATGCCCATGCCAATGCGTCTCCCTCTGCCTGGCCTCTGGGTGGCTTGAACGTGGGCAGCGGCACCACAGAGCCAGCGCTCCTTCACACCATGAGCGCTATTCGAGCTACATAACATGTCTATTTGCCATTCTCGGCAGCCGTGGAAGTAACATGCTGACCAAGGCAGAGCCGGTGCACGCGCGCAAGGCTCCATCGGTCAATCACGCGCGCCCTGTGTCCATTTGCCACACTCTGCCAGTGCTGGACCTGTAAGCAGGCCCATGCATGCCGAGGGCGTAACGTATCAAACCCAATGCCACCGTGCCGACATGTCGCACTGCCATGACGTCGACGACCTTCCGTTGCCGGCATCCCGCTGCGGATGGGCGTCCTTAAGCTTCACGCTCACCTGATGCGCCCCATGGCGCTGCCAGCGAGCACCGCTGCTCAGGCCGCTTGCGTACACTCAGGACACCAGGTCGCATTATGCCGGAGTTGCCATGGCCAGCTCGCCGCTTGCAATCGGGACCACGTACAAACTTTAACACATCCACAGGGTACCAAGCTTGGTCGGGCAGCGTGCTGTACATCCCCGCAAGCCATCCAAGCTCACTCTGTTCCAGCCATGGGGCCGCATCGTGGCACCGCTCTGGCGAGCAGCTACAGGATGCAAAGTGCAGAGAGGGCACATGTGCACATGTTAACACACTGATGCATATGCGAGGACTTCAGCGGCCGTACGCGTGTGCCTCTACGTCATGTTGCTGTGCTGGTCATGGGTGTCCGCACCATGCGGTGACAGTTTAGAGGAACAGTTCAGAGGAGTCTGTCAAGTTGGCTCAAAACTTCAGAGCAGTGAACTTGGCCAGGGGTGCCAGAGAATGCTCAAACGCCTGGCAGCTGGCAGCACCAGTGACTGTGCCAGTGATGCGTGGCAGGACGCCATGCATCAGCTGAGGGTGCATGCACCGCCACTGCCGCGTATGGCCACTGCTGTATATGCGACAGTCACACGTTGGCTGATGTGAAGGACAAATTGCGCCTCATAGTTATCCTTGAAATGCAGGGGAAAGTCCAGCAGCAATTCAAGACCCGACAAGCACCACTGGAGCAGATGCCAGATGTGATGTTCACACTGGTCTGGCAAGTTTATTCGCTGCCTGCATCATACCTTTTCCACACTGCGTATGTACTCCTCCGGCTGACCGCTGACCGCCCTTCGTCGCGCCCAGAGCTGCTCTTCGTCAGGTGACACAGCTCAGTGGACAGCTTCGATCGCGTTGGATTTTCGACACCGGCACCTCAGCCCTGCACTGTGTCTGCTGTCAAACTCGCGCCGGTAGACGACCTGGAACAAGCCCGCTCTCACTGCGTGCTTCCGCCAGCAAGCGCTCCCTCACAATTCCGTCGCAAATACCAACACAGCTCTCAGATATATGGAAATAATTATCTCCAAGTGCAGAGGCTGAGGAGCAACTCGACAGCATGTGTCATGTAGGCGCTGAACGGGCCATGCACGGGCAATCACTGCACTCAGTTGGGCGTGCGAGCACTCTACAGCCTGATTAAAACGCCACCTGTTTTACCATGCCCTCAGCTCTGGCTCTCCCGCTCTCCTCTTGCCTGCACGTCTGCGGGATCGCACTTTCATCATGAAAGTTTCATGCACACACACACCCCGTACGTGTACACGCTGCACGCTGCCTCTAAATCTAATCCAATCTTTAAATTTTCGCTATGGCATGCGCTTCGCTGAGTCAGAGTTGTCCGAAACCGACAGGATGCAGAACAGTTCGGCCTGTCGAAGATCAGTGAGGCAGGGAGATGTCAACGGCAATATGGCTACGGCAGTTCTTAAGTTAATAGATGCAATCAAAGCACGGTTTACGGTCAGGGCACCCCAGGCCTGGTCATGATGCATGTGTTCCCGGGTACTCCCAGTGCAGTCTTGGCATGTCCTTCAGCTGTTAACACAGTGGTCTGGGTGGCACAAGCTGGCACATGGGCCAAGGCATCAATGGCTGTCTCGGAATTTCGTGGTGTTTGGGTAGGCATTGCCTACATCAGGTCCTTTGAGTTGGTGTTGGTGTGATGTGATGTGACTTGTGAATGCTGGTGGGTGTCGGTGACCCAGCTATAGCTCGAATTGATCCCAGTACTAGTGGACGAGAGCGCAGGGTTCGACCAAGCTAGACTCCAACTGTCAGGTTGCGTCTGCGATTAGGAGGAGGTGCAAGGGCTGTATTTGCGTCAACACGGCTGTGGCATGCCAGGTGTGGAGGGGATGGAGGCTCAGTCGTGGTCAAGTAGTGGTCAAGTGCGATCGCAGCGGCTGTGCACGCGTCGTTGTGCGCGTGCACGGGAGCTGTGTTCAAAGCTTATGAGACGGGTAGGAGTACAGCAGGCCCAAGACCGCCAGAGCTCGCGATCGTTTATTTTCCAAAAATGCTAGCTCTGCCCCAGGTTTACGAAGAGATCCGTTTTGAAAACGTGGTCATCTGGGCCATGGGCAGACCTTCGACGCGGCCGTGGGTGACAGTCGACGGTGATAGAGCAGCGTAGGAAACCTCCTACTTACACACAAGCTGGATTGAGGCACTACTGGAGGCATTGGGGATGTTGCGGGGCAGCGTTCGGGTTTCTGTTCAAGGCACCATGGCCATCTGCAGATGTACACAGGCTCCCAGCGGGCGTGTGCATATGCTCAGACAAGGCGATCACATGTGGGAAAAAAAATACATCGAAGCCATTGCGTTGAATGGATGCCAAGTCGTGGTGGTGCCGATACAACGCACCCGTTCTTGTATGAAGTCTTTCCGTCTCGTCCTGTCCTACTGGCTTGTCAAAACTGGCCACACATCTGAATCAATTTGCTGGCCCACGGAATATGGTACCGAACAAGTGTTTGAAAGTTGTTAGCCGTCATGACCGTCACCAGGACTGCTATCCGGCGGATGACCGGCCAACAGCAATCCTGCGTTTGATGCTCGGCGACGCCCCACAGCTAATATCAGGCGCACCTGAATCTTCCAACGGATCGATGTGGCCATGCAAGCTTTAGTCAACACCTGTGCACATCGGCTGCTCCGTCGGATAGGTATGCAAGCAAAGATTGCTCTGTTGGCATGTGTGAGTCATCCACGCACGTGTCCCCATTCTGTTATCATCAGGCAGGCAAAGCCATCAAGTCACGTTGGCCTTTGATGAAGCGGTCCAGCTGCAGTCGCGATGCTGATGAAGCTATTCGGGCTGTTCTGGCAAACATCGGGCTTCTGTAGGTTGCCAGGCAACTGGACCCATCTTGCCAAGGAACCTGATACAGAATCACCAGTGGTATGCTTCCCAGGTTTCCAGCTTTCCATGCAAAGATGCTTCAGCAGGTCCACACAGACTGGCCATGCAAACCCTTCCCTGTCTAACATGGTATAATCTGCGCTGATGATGTACATCGAGCCAACCAGCACAGCATCCAACCACTCCCGATCACAGTGTCCCAGCTACTGGTCTCTCACCAGGCTCTGTCTACCTGCCTCCCAGTGGCACTGATCCCTCGGTACACCGTTCGCCTATCCCATGCATCCACGAGCATCTACATTCGCCTTTCACGAAAAGAAATGGGGGTACAACAGCGGGAAACGGCCGTTACATCAAGCCCCGACCAGCATCAGCTAAAGCACCCCTACTGATTGGGGCGGACAAGTGCAACACAGGAGCAAAGGAGAATCATACCTGTACTTCCTCCATCCGCGCCCTCGGGTAGGGAGACACAATTAAGTGGATACAGCTTCCGGGCGCAGTGCATGGATGTGGTCCCGGATATCTGGAGATGGCAAGGTCCTTGTCTGGAACCGGTGTTAAAAAAAAAAGGACAACTTGGTTATCACGCCAAACCCAAGCGGGCATCGGCCACACCGATGAACACCATGCGGACATGGCTGCAGCGAATCCGGTGGAGCACAGATGAAGGCATATTGAGCACTTGATGTAGGCTGTGGCCGATGCCCGGTTGGGTTTGGCGTGATGCCCGATTCATTAAAAATTTTTTTTTTTAGGGGTGCCGTGGCTGATGCCCGTTTGGGTCTTGCTTGATTCTCGTTTTTCTTTTCTTTTCTATGTTGCCATGTGCGTGGCTCGTCTCCGGCACTGGCCTGTGCGGTGCGGCCTGCCTGAGACACGGCATCCTGTGTGCTACTGCCGCGAGCGAATTAGCCACTGCAGTTGTGCAAAGCTCCTTCCCGGGTGGACTCCAGGACGAGGATGCTGCGTCTGCGTGTACTGGCCCTCTCTTACTGGACCCTGTGCATGTCTTACGCCAGTTTTGGTCCAGTGGTCGGAGGACGCTATAAAAGCTGACCCCTTCTTCGGAAGGTCTTGGGTTCGATTCCGCGTGCC
>JAUMHO010009089.1:0-11865 GCA_032360965.1 Ulva armoricana | reverse complement strand
GGAACTGCCCGAAGGCCTTAGAATCCACCCGGTCTTCCATGTGAGTGCCCTCAAAGCATACAAATACTTCCCGGATATCTACATGCCACCACCATTACTCACGCTGGTCGATGGTCAGCGGGAGTACGAGGTGGACTGCATCACCAGTTTCAGAAAGGAAGGCAAAAGCCGTGAGTACCTGGTACATTGGGCTGGTTATAATGAGGCTACCTGGGAGAACATCCGGAACTTGACAAACTGCTCCGAGAAACTCCAAGAGTTTTGGGCCAGCAAGGGGATGGTGTGCCCTCACATTGTTCCATTCAAAAACTAAACAGACTGTACGGTGTTATTAGCTGTGTAGGTCGGGACGAACAGACTTCCCGCGGGGGGAGCTCTGTCATGAATGTGGTCGTCATGTCTACGTGCATGCAAGCCAAGCAGTGTTATATACATGGCACTGGCAAGTACGAAGCTAGGCAAGGTGGTGGCTAGCAGGATTACGCAGTTTCGGTCTGCACACCGCGGCCTTATGGAAGTGGCTACCGGGTCCTGCGCCTGCGTCTGTGCGATGCTGGGTCTCAGACAGCATCTACGTTATCAAATTAGTAGATGCCAGCCTTGAAGGACCGTCCTAGTTCTACCATACATCTCAATCGTTACAACGTGTGGTGTCTGCCTCCCAGATTGGTTCTTCCTCAGGGCATGGCTCACTGGTGTCGCGCCCTCCCCTCTGCCTGCCACCTTTCTCCACTCGCACGACAGTGTCACGACAGTGTCACAACAGTCCCCCCCCCCCCCGCCCCCCCCCTCCCTGCCCAGCGGTTGCGATTTGCCCGTCTGCTTTGTCCGCCCCTACTTGTAGGGGTGCCGTGACCGATGCCCGTTTGGGTCTGGCGTGATTCTCGATCCTCTTTTTTTATATTTATATCTATAGATATACTTATATATATCTTGTATACAGACAGTGTGTAGTGGTCATGCAAAAGGCAGAAAAAGCACGGCTGGCTGAACTACACTTGATGGCCCAGACTGAAAGCCACGCAAGTCAACGATGCAGACCATAATTGTACTCCAAACAAGGCACCGCATATTTGGTGTGGTGTATTAAGAATTTTTGTACCCCACGGCCACGTCACCTGCTGTGCACGGCTAGCCACAGAACATTCCCAGAACGCTTCACAAATTCGAAGACGTCAGCGCGGTGCAGCGGCGGTGTAACGCGGTCGTGTCATAGCCTGCACAAACACTGTATCAGCACCACAAATGCAGCCGTGTACGTTAAGGGCATTATCACACATTTTTGTGGAGGGCCAAGCGAACTAGAGCTAACGTGGTATCGCATTAGCACTTCTGCAACCTAGAGGCCGTGAAAACAATCGTCCGGAAGCCGAAAACTTCCGGCAATTAACTGTGGACAAAGCAAGTCGCATTTGAAGAGGCAAGACAGTTTGTTCTGTGGCCGCACACTCGGTGGGTGAAGGCATGGACCTTGGCAAGAAGCTGCACATGTCACTAGACGATCTGATAAAGTCGGATACATCGAAAAAGAAAACGAAGGTCTGTTCCTAGGTCAACCAGATTGGCACCTCGACGCGGAAGCGTCGGGTGCAGACTGCTGCTTGGCGCTTCTTACTACCGGTGATCGTCGCCTGATTTATTATATACACAAGCGCATATTCATTTCAGAAGAGCTGTCTAACAATCGCGTTGCATCTGGGACGGTCAGTGAGGAATACACGAACTATGCGTGCTTTCCAGGCATCCGGGAAGCCAGTGGCGAAGACACTGAAAGACAAGAACAACAAACCAGATCTAGCCGCCAAACTCAAGGTCAAAGCTGAATCTCGGAAGGTGAGCTTTGTGTGATGCAGCTGCGAGCCGTCTTGGAATAGCATTGTGTAGCTGACGGGCATGTAACCATACTGAAGGCAGATGTCCTGCAGAAGACACGTCCAGGAAAAGCTCGGGTAGAGCCTGCAACGGTGAGAGGAGGTAAAAGGGGCCAGAGCGCTAGCGGAAAACGAGTTGGAGTCAACTCAGCTGTGCGAGTGCGATTTGGAGCTCCTAAGGTGATGGCCCAACCAACACAGCGTCACATTGCCGCGCCACAACGTTACGCCGACATTCCTGTACAAGCCCCAAGCCTTGCTAGCGTCGTAAGCTCTCTGCATCTGAATTCAAAGAAAGAGGCACAGCGAGCACTGAAATTAGCTAAGCAAATTGAAGCGATGGCTCAAGAAATGCTCGGGCCTCAGCAACCTGTGCAACCAGCACCAAGGGCTGTCTACCAGGGAAGAAATGGCCAGCAAAGGGTGGCGGTTTCGCCTGAATATCCGTCGCAACGGCCTGCCAGCCATCGAGCCCCAGCAAGACGGGAACCTCAGCGGGCTTCTCCTCTTGTGGAGCCAGTTAATCCTCTGCACGACCCGTCCCGGTATGACCATGGGTGGGATGAGTACGTCGATGATGAAATGGAGCAAGATGTGAAGCCTAATATGGCGCAGCTAAATGCAAGGAGTCGCAGGATGACCCGCTAAATTGCGTCCACGTGTGCCCCGACTGCACCAAACTTCATTCCATGCCCTCCCATCACCAGTCTGCCATGAATTCGAAAATAGTGCCTTGTTTGTCGCAGGCACATCAAGACCAGCAGAAGGACTTGCGTTTGCATTACACCCGTTACAGTCTCATGTGTCATTCACTAGTTTGGATCCGCAATATGCGTGATGTGTAATTTGTTGATGCTGTAAATAATACAGCTGTGCTCCACTCAACTAAGATTGTAAGGCTTCTCTTGAAAGGCTTCTCTTTAAAGGCTTCCTTATATTTCTATGAATAAAAAAGTTGGATGTTCGGCTGCTCCAAACGTGTACAGCCCAGTAGGCTTCGTCTGGTTGGAAACATATTGTGTTTGTTTGGTACCGCTTCCGGCATATTCAGAACACCTCGGTTGGCCTCCGCAAACTGTCAAGCGCACCAAGCATTATCCAACGCAGGCACGCTGTAAACAGGGACGGGGGCTTGGACGGGAAATTTTCTCTATGTACCGACAAAACTTCCGATACGCATGCCTCAATCGTGATCCCGGTCGGACCCGGTTGATTAATCCCAACTGGTGTTAATGCATGAATCGTGTTTGGTCAGGCCCCGTCCTGGACGCACGCATGTCCTGACGTATCTATCATACCTCGTGCAGCCTACCGCACACACATGGCAACAGGTTAGTTGGTCTTTGACGCTGCTTATTTGCTGATGTGCGCGCGAAGGTCCATCATGCAGCACTATCTGTTCAGCTAGCACGTGGCAGTGTTGAGCACTCCATGTGTCCTTGAAACTGGGGTCGTAAGATTTCTTGAACGTTTGTGAAATCTGTTTGTGCTTGCAGCGCTTTGGTACCCCTGTGATCCGTTGTGTTGGCCGGCCAAGTTGCCAGCCATTTCAGAGTGTTACACGGAGATCAACACAAAATCCCGGCAGCGCCAAGGGGTTAATCATTTCAGAGTGTCTTCCGACAAGGACCATGACCCAGGCCACTTTACGAATCTGCCAAACTGATTCGGTTGATGCCTTTGGACGACAACTGCCTTGCAGCTAGGCTCGAAGCTCTTGAAGCAACTGTCCAACAGCTAGTTGTTTTATGGGACACAAATCAAACTGATACTCTGTCCAAAGCTGTGCTACCCGGCACCAGCTCTGTTTTGGAGGCAGTGAAAGAGCATCTGCCGCAGCAGACATCGCAGCACACACATAGCCAGCCTGGAATATTTGCAAGCCAATGTTGCCCAAGCAAACAGGCCTCGCCCAGTCAGAAACTTCAGCACAACCCTGAAATCTCATCCTTGGTGGCTAGCCGCCTCGTCAGCGCTGCCCATGACCTGCTCCAATATTCGGCAACCTTGCTGCAAGCTAGGCTGGATGACTGCCCATACAACATGTCAGGAGGTGCATGGGCAACTGCAGACTTTTTGCAGTTGAATGACGCCTTGGTTGATGGTGTACTGTGTGGTCGTGTTGCGTTCACACTTTTTGAGTCTACTGAAGAAGCCTGGCAAGTGCTTTGTAAATTCTTCGTGTTGCCAAATATGGTGGGACACTGCCGTTGCGCTTGTGTGTCACGATGATGGCGGCCAACAACTCAGGTGACAGTGACTACACTTTACACTTGCTCGATGTGGTGGTATGCAATGCAGAGAGAAGCACAAGATTTCCTGCTCTGGTACAAGCAGCACTTTCGTCCACCAAAAACTGTCGTTGACACAGCACTGACACCGCAAGCTGATCTGCCCGAGCTGCGACAGCGCCACCGCAAGCGATTCCTGCCATGGCTGTTCCGCAGAAAGGTTGTGCCACATGTGCAAGACAGGGAATGTTCCAGTATGAGGGAACGTGGGTGTCTCAAGGCTTCTGTGCAGCACCTGTTGCAACCCAAATTGGCAGCAAGAACGTACCTCCAGGTGCGCATTTGCGCTGTGGGAGCAGTGTACACCGCTTCACTGTTAAACTGATGTGCAAGGACAAATCTCTTATTGAATGTAAGTTGCTTTTTTATTCAAATTTCATGTGCTAATCCACAGCGCTCGTGTTATTACTCTGACCAATCCAAATCTTGATGAAAGAATGTGTATTGTTCCAGAGGGTTTCGCATCCCCTTGTTTATGTTGATTTTTCTTGTTAGGAAATTCCAGATCAGACAGACGTTTTCAATGGCAACATTGAATCTGTTGCAGTGGGAGGGAAGAACAGTACTGCAATGGTGCTGGTGGACACTACTTGTGACGCGAGGCCTGTGCCGCACCATCCCTCCACACGTGCACAACATGCTATTCACCTCGCCTTTTCTCAGATGTTTCGCCGGTGCACTGGACTCTGCACTGACACACCCTGCACATTGGTTGCCAGCATTCATCCCAGATGTCACCAATGATGTCGAACAGAGGGATTACCTTCGATTGTACAGACAGAATGGTCATGCTGTATTCAACAATCCCAACTTGACTGGTAAACAGGCTTCCGTTCTCCGCATCATCTCGTGCCTGCATGCTGATGGCATCAGCTATTTCACTGTATTGCAAGCACTCCTGTGCAAGGCTGGTTGCAAAAGCAAACGCTCGCATGCGGATGATACTCAAAGCCTGGATTCAGAGGTAATCAGGCAGGCTGCGCCGGTTTGCACGCTCATTGAGGAAGCCGTTTCTGGTGCTGTTGAGGCGCGTCCACCTCCCAGGCTTCACACCTCGCACACCATGCACTAGGCGTCAGCCGATTTTGTCTTGTAGATAAAAGTTGGTCTGCTATGGAATGGCCATGTGCTGCAGAGGGCTTTGACAGAGGCACGGAACTCAGGCGTGTCAACACGGCGAGTAGAAGTTGATGTATGGCCAAAGGAACCTCGGCAGAGTCAATCCGTGCAGGAAGTGTTTGGAAGCTTGGATGTACGGCTTTCTGGGCGGCCTCGCCAGCTATTGAGTACACATCACCAGGCTATTATGGTGTTGGCAGATTATTTTGATCGCATCACTGGAATGCCCAAGCCGGTCCAGGTGTGGACGTGCCTGTGCCAAGGCAATGCTATATAGTTGACGCTTGGATGCGGTCATCATCACAGGCGACGTTGACGCCAAGCACTGGCGCTTGCATATGTCTTGACCCTTCATAGATTGTCTTGACTTATGGACTGAACATGCATGCAGATGCTGCTGTTACCAGTGTGTGTTGCAGAGGCTGCCCGTCTCGTAGCTGTTCTACAAGCCTGTACTCAAAATCACGGGTGTAACCACTGTGGTGGACCCTTGATGGCACTGTCAGCGCTGTTGTGCTTGCGCCGGCGCGTCAGGAGCATGGCTGTGAATCGCCAGATGCTTCACACGCTCTGGAAGTCGGGTGGTGATTCTTATGGTCGTCTGAGTCAACTTGCTCAGATGCTCAAATTGATAGATAGGGGTATATATGCATCAGAGGAGCTTCTTATGCGACACTTCCTGGCGCTCATAGAGGATACAGTGATTCGTGCATACCATGGTATTTCTTGGACACGACGAAGGTGGGTGAAAAGTGGCTGTCGCCCTTCAGCTCCAATACAGCACCTGCGCTGTATCTTGATGTCGCTGCATCGCGGGTTCGCTCCTCCATTTTCTGCAGCATGAGGTCAACGTGTACAAATCCCACATAGAAATACTGTGCCACTCCGTACAGGTTTTTGCGGACAGTATCACTTTCGATGGCTGAGAGCATCATGTCAAAAATTATGGAATGTGTGGCCAAAAAGCTGTGCGAACTGCTGGCAGATAAGACCTTCACGTTGGCATGGCTGCAGCAGAAAGTTTTCGACACATACTACTTGTGCATGACCATGTGGAGACTGTCGCAGCCACACTTGATCTGTGGTACGATTGGATGCTTGGAACTACAGGGACGCCTAGCTCCGACCTAGTTTGATAAAGCTCACCTTCTGCAGATCGCTGTGGCGAAGGCCCTGTGGTGCGAGAAAGCTGCCTTCAGAGCAGCACAGTCAGCGCAGTTTGCTGGCAGATGGCAATCAAGGTGAACTTACAGACATGCTCTGCAGTCGAGTTTGTGTCAGTAGCTATGAGTGACCCATTTTGGGAGGTCAATGCACGGGCCCAGACAGCCAACGAGACTGTTCAGATGGACTTGTCTGCTGCTGCAACTTGGACATGGTTCAGAGATGAAGACGTGCAGCAAGTCGACCTTGTGGCCTGCCAGACACTTTTTTGTGACCCGATCGCTGAAGAAGATGCCAGAGTTCAGGAGGCGTGGAGGCAATTGCAACAAGGACTGATGGACATGGCACGTCCATTGGATCTCGTTCGTGCACTGCCAGTTCGGCCGGAGCTGGTGAAAACTGAATCAGAAACGGAGGACTGTGCAGCAGGTGTACAGGCAATCCAGGACTTAGTGCAAATGTGGCCAACGTTCATCGCATTGGATCAGTAGTATCGAGAGGCAAAAGAAATGATGATAAGTTCATGTGGGTAGACTAGTGGCAACGGCTGGTGCGAGCGTGGAACGCACTCGACACTGGTGACACAATTTGGAACCGCAGTATTGCACAGGCAGGGAATCCACATCGATCCTGCTCATGAAACGCCCTTGTCAAAGCCCCAGAAACGGGCACTACACATGGCTACTCTGATGCCTGAACTCGCGTGCTAAATCATACTTGAATGTAACATAGTATCAGTTTGAAAATGGTCACTGCCTCGACATGGTTGCGATGCTCATCTCGATGGGCACATCCGAATCCTCACAATCCTCTTCCCCACAAGACCAGAGCTCAGAGAGCCCAGTATACAGATCGCCATCTTGATGCCCCTCCGGCTCTTTCTGCAGGCGCTGCTATCATGTACAGCTTGAACCTCTTGGAATGTCGCCATGACATCTCCTGAAGACCCCGCCATATCGACAGCCTCCTCAAAGCTACGGAAGTGTGATATGAAGCTCTTTGATGTACTCCATAGAGTACCTTGAGCTAGTCCATTAGCTACAAACGACGGCACACCAAAGTTCTCGAAGCAGACAGTGCAGATTTCTGCGCCTGAACCACCCTCATCATCAAATGGCCTGAACATCACACACGCATCTTTGAATTCCTGATAATGCCTCTGCGAGTATGTGCATTTGTACCAACGGCATAATGCAGCAATCAAACCGCACCTGACTACATAGCCCATTCTATAATCTTGAGCGATGGTCCCTTTCCCTTTGCACAGCTCTTCAGCATCTGGATGCTGAAATGGAATGCTCACTATCAAGCACTGGGGCCGATACTGCCAGCGCCATACACGTCGACACGCAACATACTGCCTTGTCTTCAAGAAACCGGGCATTTTGATGCAGCTGTGCAGAATTCCACTCTCCGGCAAGGCCTCTATGCCTGATGATGATTCATCAGACTCACTCTCCGTGCCTCTGGAGCCTCGCAGACGGTTGTACACCAAGATACTGGGGTTCCCTGACCGAATCACGTCATCCCGTAACATGAATGTGCATGCATTCTCAGCACATGAACCGTACATCCGCAGCCGGGACCGATACGCAAATAGTCCATCGCGCAGCGCATGCCGGTCCAGCACAAAGCTCACATTTAGTCCTGGGTCCTCATGGCTCCACACCCGTTCCACAACGCTCTGTGTGTCGGCATTCGTAGCATGGCCCAGCATCGACCCACCGCCAACCCCCAGGGCTGCAGAACTGCTGCCTCCCATGACCTCTGTCGCCCACGGCTCATCAAACATGGCGGCAAGCTCCACCATCATCCTGTCCGGGATGGCGTCGACTACCTCTGGCGTGCTCCCAAATCCCTCCCGCACCCCTCCTGGCATGCTCACTGCGACAGGGCTACATCCACTCCCAGATGCCGCCGCAGGAACTATGGGAGCTGGTGGCACTTCTGCCCCAAATACCGCCGCTACTAACGAGCCAATGATGGTCGACTGTTGTTGCGCCGCTGCGGATTCTGCGGAGCTTGGCCGTGTCAGACTGGTGGGCTCTGCTGCCTCTAGAACGATGTCACAACCCTTGAAGTCCTCCAGGGACAGGGGGAAGCTTTCTAGGGGACGGCGCGTTGAAGGGATGGCGCCGACAAGTGGCACGGCTGGAGGGCAGCTGGTAGAGTCGGACACCAGAGACGCCGACTCGACGCTTGTGACACCACGAACTGCCTGAGATAGCGAAGCCCACGGCATGGCTGACCACAGCCCGACGCTGGGAGAGGGTGACAGCATGGCGAGGGGCGAGCCACTTGGCGCGGATTGCGGCCGGGCCAGGGGTGTGGCGTGTACGCGGCAGGTGAGGCCCGAGCCCTCTCGCACCAGGCCAGGCATAGATTGTACAGCATGGGTGCTGGGGTCGTTGAGGTCGATTGGTTGTGATCGTGGTGGACACGATGACTGGCGCTGCAGGGAATATGGGTGCCAAGAGCGAGGAGATGCTGCCGGCGAGCCTGGGTCCGATGCGCTGCTGGCGGACAGTGTTTGCGGCCAAAACTGCTCATGCCAGCCGGGTGGGGGTGACCTGAAGTGTGCAATCGGGATGCACGGAATTCCTGTGGTGAACAGCCCCTGGCTGCGTGGCGTGGAGGGCTGGGGGGACACGTCACTGGCGGGCCCTGGGAGGGGCACAGGCTGAGGCGAGCGGGGCAGGAGTGGAGCAGATACTTCAGCGTTTGCGGCTGGCTGTGAACCGAGCCATGTCCAGATGGACTGGGTCATCGGTGGGCTGGAGGTCAGTGCATCGCTAATGGTGCACGCCCTAGGCACAGCTCGTGATGGAGGCGCCGAAAGGATCGGCGAGGAGGTGCCTATTAATTGAAACTTTGTCGTCTCGCACCCAATAGCCTCGCTGAGAATGGCATGTGAACGCACTGGCGCCTGACGGGCTGCGCTTGATGGCGATGGCCAGTCACTGGCATCTATGCTGACGCGTCTTAAAGGGGCGCGAGGGTATCGTGGAAATATATTAGCATTAATTCGGGGAGGCATTACCGTGGCTTCGCATGCGGGGTTGTCCGCGAGGGGTGCGACTGTGTCGGGCACTGGCGCAGAGCTGTGAATGTGCAGCTGACCAACCACATTCCCCAGGCCAGCGAGGTTAGACAAAGAGATACTTTGTCGAACGGTTGTTCCGCTGTCCCTCATAAAGCTGTCCCCGGGCCCGACATCTGTAAGCAAGTGCGTGTGATCGGCGTCGCTGGCCAGCGTGCCAGCAGTCCCGGGAACTTAACACCCCGTGAATCAGGGAGTACACATCCACTCACAATCATGTGAGATGACGTTGAAGGCGCACCAGTTATTTCGCGTGGGCTGCCCTCGTGGTCAGCCATGTGTCCAACTCTGGCCCTACTGCTGACTCGGCCTGCAGCCTAGAAAAAACCTACATGTGTCCCAGTCCTCGTGTCAAAACGAGCTCATGGATTAATAAGAAATTTGCTCTCACATGCCTGGTTACATCAGATTTGAATTTGGGAGTGGCTTCGCAAATTGAACACACCGGTGCAACGCCACCGGGCACTTCACTATGGGATGATTTGAACCTAGACAATAGAACTACTGGGATATCATCACCTTGCATTCATGCGTAATGTTGTACTACTGGAGGTACGGCACAGTGGTATACACTGTTTGGGCTAACGTGACAGCCGTTAGTTGCTGGTACGTACTTCAATTACATCTAAAACATCGCAACATTTGCTCGGTGGCATTGTGTCACATAAATACCCGCGACTGCCAATAAATGCACGAGTTCAGTTCAACTGAAATCAACAACATCACGAGCATGGCGCCATGGATGTAACCGCGTGCGACAGGGCCGTAGCTGAGACCACGTTGCACTGCACTCCATACGCACCGACATAGACCCGCGCTGAAGTAATGTTCACAGGTTAGCTAAAACATCTTAAGCTGATACCTGACCATGAATTATGGTCCTGGTTCATCGGCTGCCCTGAGCAGCTGAGCGCCCCTACGCGTCGCCAGTGCGCCGCGTTCAGTCGGGGAAAGGTGCACATCGTCCTATTTCCCAGCCATCTACACGGACAGAAGCGCACCAAGGACGAATTAGATCTTTGTAGAGGCTTCTCACGTCTGCGGTCGCGGCATTCCGACCAGACAGCTCGAAACTAACCGGCTGTAGCGCACCAGGTGCCAGGTCCAGCAACAGACCAAAGTGCCACTATAAGACTGCACAGATGTACTAATGTGAGAGCTTCAGGCGCCTGCGAATGCCCGCACGAGCTTCCTCCGATCTGAGGCTGGTCGATTCAGCACTTTCGATAGCTGGGATACACGTGTGCAGGTGACGCAAGCGCTGCATGAGGACCCTAGCCAGGATTTCAGGCACGAGCAGCCTGAGTAAACATGGTATGTGGTGATAAGTCCGGTGTATGTGAAAAGTTCCTGCTACGAGGTTGTTGCTTTCGCTGTCCTTGTACGCATGCGAATCTTGCTTGTTCGGTCTAGCGCCTCCTTTCGTCCGGCGGCGATTCTATCTGACATACAGATCCTGTGTCAGCACATGTCACAGATTCTGTCAAGATGGACATGAGATACTTTGCATCACATGTCATGACCTGGCCGGGCCTGGTTCGGAGAGACCCGACTTGAACTTGTTCGCGTCCAACTTAACTTGAACGAGTTCAACGTTGAAGGAATTCATCCGAACCGCAACACAATAGAACTGCGCGTCTGCATCTAGACGTGTGTGTAGGCACACAGCACGGAAGATGTATGTTGATTGTGGGGATCCGCCAAATCCTGTCACAGGTACGGTGCACATGACCGGTTCAGGGCCGCTGGTCCAGACCAACACGTGCGCATGTCAAGGTTCGTCTTGTCTAGCCGCAAGTATGGCATATCGTCACGGAGCACCATCATCCGCATGGCCGCCCTCCTTGGCGCTGCTAGGCCTGTGTTCCTTTCTAGATCACTGTGTAAACGAGAGAGCGGCAGGCTGTGGCTATGTATATGGTTATGTGTGTATACACCCCAGTTCCAATGGCACCACTGCATCTGTTCGTAGGGGTCCTGTAGGGGTGCCAAGGCCCGCTTGGATTTGGATATAGATTTGGATTTAGTGTGCTACTCGATTAATTGTTTGAACTGTTGATTTACGGGTCCTTGCATGGAACTATTCCGGATCCGTGCTACCACTGTGGACGTTACGTGGTCGTGTCTATTCACTCATTGAAAATAATTGTTTTCTGCTTGAAGATTGAAAAGCATGCCAGACAAAAAAAAAATATAAATAAAAAATATATATATATAATCGGGCATCACGCCAAACCCAAATTGGCATCGGCCACAGCACCCCTACTGGTAGGGGCGGACAGGTGCAAGACGGGCGCAGGAGGGGGCACAACCACAGGGG